>CALNVZ010000218.1:1453384-1467472 GCA_940671915.1 Paracentrotus lividus | reverse complement strand
TTAAAGGGGAAGGAAACCCTAGGAATTCATTAAATTGTACAAAAACAGGGAAATCATAGAAGCTGATCAATAAAAATTTGAGAAGAAATGAATGAATAATAAGAAGGTTATGAGCATTTGAATGCTGTGATCACTACTGCTATGGGGATCCTCACATTGGCAACGGGCCCAAGATGTGTGATGTCATACATGAACAACTTCCCCATTACTTTTGTACATATTTCACTCAAATTGTCTTTTTTTATTAATTCCGTTAAAAGATCTGAGATTCTTTTCATGGGAGGACATGTAATACAAGTTCACAAAATATAATCATGTGTGAAGAGTCTGTACTACCATTAGAATGAGGAAAAAGGAGAATTTTTGGTATTTTTTTAGTATGTCATATGGGAGAGTTGTTCATGTGTGACATCACACATCTTGGGCCCGTTGCCAGTGTGAGGATCTCCATAGCGTTAGTGATCACAACATTCAAATGCACATAACTTTCTTATTATTTATTCAATTGTTCTCAAACTTTCTTTAATCTGTTTCTTTGATTTTTTTCTTTCATACAATTCAACTGAATCCTAGGGTTTCATTCTCCTTTAAGCATGAACCAGCGATCACGAACGGCAGCTGTGCTGAGTACTATGACTGTCTTGTAACTATGGCTCACCACGTAATCGACTGCGTCTAAGTAATACATACCCAATACGAGGTCGTTGTCGCCAAAGGCGTTCCTCTGAAAATGCGGAAGCCGTTCTTCAAGAGCTGGTCGAAGATGATCACGAATCCACTCTTCATCGTCATCATAAAATATGATGTTCAGGTCGAACTCGTAATCATTATGATCCCGAGCGTCTCGTAGTTCCTTGTATCCAACGGCTGCCAGTCTCATGAGAAAGAATCTGTATCTCAACTGCCATCTGTTATGATACGCAATTGCCATAACGAATATTAGACAAACGACGGCAAGGGAAACCGAACAGACGAGAGCAATGTTGACACGACACAATTCTTTGGGATCAAAATCTAAAAGAGGCTTATCTTGCAGAGGTGTTAAAGATGCCCACGAACAGATAGTTTCATCCTCTTTCACAATATTAATTGATCCACTGATCCAATTGATAAGCCAGATTAGATCACAATTGCAAGTTAAAGGATTCACTGAAAGATCGATAGATGAAAGAGACGAAATGATTGGCTTAAAAGTGTCAAAATTTAGATGCGTAAGCTTGTTGTTCGATAGAAAAAGAGTTTTTAACTTTTTATTATTCATAAACAAAGTTCTTTTAAGGTCCATTAAAAGGTTGCCCTCAAGATCGATTTCTTCTAATTGTTTTAATTCCTTGAAAAGCTCGTAATGGAGATGCTGAAGTTTGTTGTTTCTTAAATTCAGAACCTTAAGTGATACTAATCCAGCAAATGCCAGTGGATGCAAGTTATAAATGCTGCAACCTCCAAGGCCAAGCTTTTGTAAGGCGGCAAGGTGTTGGAAAGCCCAAGAAGGTACTGAGCTGTTTATAAGATTTTGACTCATATCTAAAGTCGTAAGATTAAATAATCCGTCGAATAGTGACACATTTCTTTTTGAATTCCATAGGTTTATGGTCTGAAGCGCTGAATTAAAAATGAACAACTCTTCTAGAAATGGTGTATATTTGAAGGAGGTCTCCGGCTCTAAACGACTCAGTCCATTATACATATTATTTAAATAGAGGGATCTCAAACTTGGAAGCATCGATTTAAAACCATTAATATTGCATCCCGACAAATCGATGAATTTAATGCTTTTGAGGTCCTCAAACGATCCGTCGTATATAACACGGAGGAATTCGTTTGAGTGCAAATTTAAATACGTTAAATTGTGCAAACCACAGAATGTGTTTTCGTCAATCATGGTCAAAGAATTTTCGGATAGGTCCAACTCGATCAAGTCTATTGTCCATGGAAGCCGAGATGTATCTATATTTCGTATTAGATTAAACTTTAAGTTTAATACTCTTAATTCCATCATGCCCTCAAAGAAAATTGATTCAATTTCAGTTATACTGTTGTCGCACAGGTCAAGTTCCTGGATACGTGTCAGATTCGAGAAGACGAAAGGGTAGAGTACATGCATTTGTCCTGCAATAGAGTGTGAGAGGTCAACCAATGTAAGAGGACAATCTCGCAATGGATAAAAAAAAGTCTTTGGGAACCCATTGTATTTTGGCACGGTCAAGTAGTAACTGCTTTATCCCTGAACGTGGAATTCCTATAAATATATTTCTTATAACCTTTTGCTTCAACCCTCCTAGCCTCAATGATCGGACATGCTGCAGTGATGCGATCACATTTGGGTCGACATACGTGATTGGGTTATTCGTTAGATCCAGTTGGTCAGTCTTACACATGAATCTGAAATTGTCTTCCGTGAGGCTTGCAATATGATTATGAGATAGATCAACTTTTCTTGCTATGTGACATATTATACTTAAATTAATGAAGGTGAGATGATTTAAAGAAAGGTCTAGGGTATCTAGCTTTCGACACCATTGGTTTTTTTTTTTTTTTGTAATGTTCTTTATTGTGTTGCATTCCAATACATCAAAATCAAATTATACATTTACATCTGTATTGCGTAATATCATTCAATACATAACATCGAATCATACATCATTTAATTGTGATATATAACAATATGGAACCAATTACAGAGTACAAAATACAGTAATCTCAAATTATATCGAATGAATTATTATTACCTCCACCCCCCCCCCTCTATATTTTGTTTGCAGTACTAGTATCTCTATTATATATCATAATTATAACATATTGAAGCAAAGTACAGACTGCAATAAACTTAGTTATATCGAATGAAATAAAGTTTGTTATATCCCTTACCCCCATTAAACAAAACAAACAACAACAACAACAAACAAAAACAGGACAAAAAACAAAAACAGGACAAAAAAAAAGAAGAAAAAAAAATAGACGCGGGCAGTCTATGGCAGTCGAGACCGGTCAATCAAACACAGCTATGAAAAGGGCTACCCCACCCCTTTCCTCATCCCTTGCATTTTCTTGCATATTGTCCATGTTTACCTTGAGATGTTCCCATTTTTTTATAAGTGGAACGTCAACGTTATTCGTTCAGTAGCACTCTTTCTTTCTTCCTGTTTACTTTTGAGTATTTTCTCTTTTATTTCTTCAATACTTGGAGGCTTCTTTTTTTCCTACTAATAAATATCAAATATTTAATTAATAAAACCACATGATTAATCATTTGCCTATCTTCGGCTATTTCGTCTAATCCAATGTGAACTTCCTTCCAGCTCATATCTTAAGGATTGGAATATCCAAACTATCACTACATTGATCCCATAAATTTCTCACCATTTCGCATTCCAAAAATATGTGCCTATATGTTCTCTTCTTTTCCACAAATGAGCATTTATCACTTGATATGAACTGAAACCTGTATAAATAACGATTGACATAAACAATTTATAAAGCAATTTGAATTGAAACTCTCTTAGTTTATTATCTAAAGTACTAATTCTTGGTCGGAACAAAACCTTTTCAATTTCTTTAACGACAGATTGTATATGAATGTAAATTCTGAAAAACTTACAGGGACGTCTTGCATTTTTTGTATGCATGCCCTGTACAGATTCTTCGAACAAACCGATTCAAATTGGAATGATTTCTTGTAAACATAAATTCTATTTTTAGATCATGAAATGAATTTGCCTCTTTGTTAAATCGATTTTCCATTCCTCAGGTATATTACCATAGATTTCTTTAAGCATTGATATTCCTCTTCTTCTAGTCCCATACATCTGAAATAAGTTTCCGACTTTAATGTTCCTTTTCCATCTATATATATGGTACAATCTGTAAGTATTTTTTAAGAAAAGAGTTTCATTAAAGTATGTTTTTCCTCTATTGTGTATAAACCTATTATTAAAAAAAATTTCATTGCCTTTGTGAGTTGTATCTTTTTTAATAAAATCATTCATATCTAACCAAATATTCAACAATCCCGATAGTATTCTGGTAATTGTATATCGATCCTGTTTGGTAAATAGTTACAGTAAAAAATAAGATTTCCTCCGAAAGGTCTCATTAAAATTTTGAAATACTTTTTCCATTTAACTTTCTGGTTTCCTGTTACAAGTCTTTTAATCCACATTACCTTTTGTACTTTCACAAAAAATTGAAAGTTGAGCATTTTTAATCCTCCTTGCTTGTAATCAAAATACATCGTACTTTTTAAAATTTTGTCTTTACCTCGCCATAGAAAATTAAAACAGATCTCATCAATTTCTTTTATAACCCATTCAGGCACTGGATTCAAAGAGCTTACATAGATTAGTTTTGAATATGCGTATGTTTTCAGTAGATGAATTTTCCCTATCAAAGTAAGAATCTCTTTGTTTCCACCAATTTAACAATTTCTTTATTTTGCTTAATATTTCTTTGTAATTCATCTCTTTTGCCAACATTGGGATCTAATGTAAAAATATATACCGAGTATTTTTTAAATGTGTGCCTCCTTTCCAAAAGGATACACAGTCGCAGAACCAACAGAAGCTCTTAAGGGCAAAATGAATGTTTTATTTCCATTAATCTTTAGTCCTGATATTTTCCTAAAATTTTCCATGATTACATCTATTCTATTAATCGAGTTAATATCTCGTACAAAAATTGACATGTCATCTGCATATAAGATCATCTTTACTTCTGTTTCCCCAAAACAAATACCTTTTACAAACTTATCATTTCTAATGCAATGAGTTAAGCATTCTATGCATAAAATAAATAAATATGGAGATAACGGATCTCCTTGCCTTACACCCTTTGAACTTTAAAATATCCGGTTGATTTACCCCATTAAAAACACAATCTTGAGCATTGGTAAGTAAAATTGTAACCCATTCACAAAACATTGGCCCAAACCCGAAAGAAATGAGCACTTTCTGAAGAAAACTATGCGAAATCGAGTCGAAAGCTTTTTCCATAATCTATTGCCACTAGGTACCCTGGTATGTTAAAACAAGAAGTATGAAAAATCATATCATTGATTAATCTGATTGCATCACCGATGTTCTATCTTTTAAATAACCTACTTGATCGACTGACACAATTTCATTCAAAACTTTTTTTTATTCTTTTAGAAAGTATTTTGGTAATAATCTTATAATCTACGTTGAGTAAAGAGATAGGTCTATAATTTACTAATAAATTTGTAATGTATCATTAGGTATCGATATCAAGTTTGAATGTGACACCAAAAAGTCAGATAGTTTTCTGGACCACCTAAATAGGTTGGTAGCTGGAAGCACGAGATGGACATTGTATCGAAGATTTAGGCGTTTTAAATCTCTCAGAGGGTAAAAAGCGGCAGGTTCTACAATTCTAATGTCATTATTTGAAAGATCCAAGGCGGTGATAAGAGGATATCTTTTAAAAGAATGACTATGCAGAGAAGTAATGTTGTTATGCCCAAGTTGCAAAATTTCAATATCATCTGGAAGATTTTGCGGAATAAAATTGAATGCTCGGTGATCGCAACTAACTTCCTTAATGTTAACATTTTCATCACAACCATGACTAGAAATCCCAAGTAGACTAAAAGCTATATTCCCGCATAAAGCATGCATTAAACCAATCATTATGGTAGGAAAGATCAATCGCTTTGTGCAGGCCATGATGGCAGATTCACGTCTGAAAAAAGGAGAAGAAAAAACATTTATATATACCTAGTAATCTTTCTCACTATGAGAAATTACTAACCAAACGATAACATGACTTGTGAAAAGTAAAACATTCATTTTTACCGTATCGTTCGCCTATTTAATGGGAAAGTTATAGAGTCTTAAAGCCTCGGATAAAGATACTTTTTTTTAGAATGAATAATTGAATTGAATTGAATTGAATTTCTGATTTTCCATATCATCATCATACCATTTAATTTCACAAATACAGTTTTCATGAACGAATAATAAATTTATACAAATAATTTATTAATGGTCAGCTTATGATTTCACCATTACTCACAGGACCAATTAAAGTATTTATATATATGTGGACCAAAAGATTGATATTATTATGCTAGGAGTTTGTAACATACCTCAAGATTTTGCACAGAAGATCGATGCACTTTTGAAAGACTTGAAGTCAGACCTATTACTCTGAGACACTATTGAACGTTTGATGAAATAGTTCATATAAAATTTGCGATTTAACTCTTCTACATCTGTACAAAGTGAAACTATATGTCATTGAAAGAGAGAAGAGAGGAAAGGAAAGTGAAAGTGAGAGAGAGCGAGAAAGAAAAACAATAATAACAAATATAATTTTGATGATAAATTTCTAAGGGATGATCTGGAATTCAATTAAAATTGAAGGGGGTTATCAGTTTGGTTTCTGCTAAATAAATAATATAATATATGGGCACATAAATTATATTATTTATTTTGCAGAAACCAAACTGATAATCCCCTTCAATTTAATTAATTCCAGATCATGAAATTATGCTACTTTCATTATTGTTTTATGAAGGGATAGTTAATCACTACTACTTTCAGTCCTTGCCTAATTTTACCGAACACATAACAGTTACAGGCCTATAGTGACTCATAATAACGTTTAATTGCAGAAATTAATTATTGAAGCATTTGCCGTCTTTGATATTTTTATATATATAGGCCTACTATGCTGATCAATGAGTTTGTTTCGGTATTGACATTGCTAAAAATTTCAGTTTCTCTCTCTCTCTCTCTCTTTTAAAGAGGCAATGCAAGTTTCTCAATATCTAAGCGCACACTGACAAATATTTCTATTTTCCCACTTTTCCCCATTTAATTCGCAATATTCTTATACTTTTTCGTATTTCTTGTAGTGTGTTTACCTACTATGTTTATTTATAAATATAAAAAAAAAGGGGAGGAAGACAGACAACTAAAGGCAACAAAAAGCAATATTGAGAGGTAGAGTTATCAGCGGACGAAATAATGAAACGTTTTCGTTTATCTAGAGCTCCAAATTGTTTTGCCTGGATTTTATACATTATTTTATACATTATCTACATTGAATCCAGGACAGGGCGTTCACATTTCTTTGGGTCACGTCGACTAGAATTTGTTGTGGCCGAGGCCGCTGCAACCCCCCCCCCCCCACACACACACACACACACTTTAATTATTATTATTCTTATTTATTTAGTTAGTTTTATTGTAGTTATGTCCTAGAGGCGCGACATCAATTACAAAGCCTTGTTCGCATGCTTACCACCCCTTCCCCACGCACTCACATACTTTCAATAACCGGCTCCGCGACCCCAGAGGGAGGATGCCCCCCACCCTTCACTTTGGTGGTCACGTATGCTCGTTCCCGATTTTTGGGGAAAAGGGGTATATCTTAGTGACTCAGGTAGGGACAAATCCAGAAAAATCATTGAAATATGGGTATTTTAACATCCCCGAACTTTATAGGGGCGTAAATTTAATGCAGCTTCCCTTAGGGGGGGGGGGGGTAATTTTGACACGGCTTCCCCTCCAGTAATAAACCAGTAATAAGGGTATCTCTAAAAGTCCGGAACGATCATACGTGTATGTATTGTTGACTGTCTGAAAGAGGAGGGGGAGGATGCATGCCGCAGTCGGAGGTCGTGATTATCCAGCAAAATATTATTATTAAAAAAAAAAAAAAAAAAAAACGCGTAAAAAGTTCATTAACGGCAGTAAATTACACAAGGTATATTGGGTTGAATAGAATGTTTATAAGATTAATAATCAGACCACACTCATATATATAGACGACGGATTGGAAAGAGGGTCAAGTTTAAATATTACGTTTGAATAAACTTAGGTATCTTGGAATACGTTGTATATCTTTTTTTCAAGCATGAAAACATGCTAGAATCACGACAACTTTCTAGCGAACCTGAAGGAAATTCAATGTATGGATTTACATGAATACTATAACATAGCAGATATTTGTAACAAAATATAAAATTTCTGATTTATAGACTATTAGGATTGCGCAATCCCACTTTCAACATACTTAGTATGACGCAACAGCACTCGACTTGAATTTCACCCTTCCTGGATACATCCATATCCTGCAAAACCTTAAGAGTACATTTTGCCTAAAAAACAGTACTGGTTCAAATCATGCACAGGATGGATGTATTATCGTTTTGTTGAATTCCTACCTGATTATTTCTACGTATACTCATTTTCGCTAATCAATGCACCAACAAGAAATTGATTTTATACGATGGCAGAGGTGAGCGTAAAAGCAGTTTTATATTAAATCTTTTTAATATTCATCATACGTATTATAATGTAAATGAAGTTTACATGCCATCAAAACAATTGTACAAATATATTATTTGATATGTACTAATCTAGCTAAATAGCTCATAAAATAGTAAAATGAGATGAATGCATCATATCAGGAGAATTCTGTTGTAAAATTTGACATAAATTTGTTTATTTAATCAAAAATTTGCCTATAGATTTGTGTGTGTGTGTGTTTGTTTTATTTTGTTTTGTTTCGAATTGAAATGAAATTAATTAGACATCATCAGTAAAGGTACATTATATCTTGTCAACATTACCAAGAAAAGTATCCCCCCCCAAAAAAAAAAAAAAAAAAATAAAAAAATAAAAATAAAAGCAATGACACATGACTGTATAAATTATGTGCATTGATTACATACATATCGAACGTAATCAGAGTTACATAATTTGGTTATAAGAATTCAGGGATAAAATTATATTGAAGATAAAGGAAAATGCTCAGCACACACATTAAGTATGTTTTAGGAGATTACCCATTTTTTATATACATTAAAATTCACCTCTAATAGATATTATTGTCATGAAGTACTCAAATACTATAGGTCAATTATAATTTCATTTTCTAGTTTCATAATTTCCACAATTTGTTCTTCCTCATTGTATTATCTGAAGTCCCCCTCCCCCCCCCCCCTTCCCCCGATATGACTGATTGTCAACAAACCTAACGGAAGAAATTTTTAAAAGGAGTAAAAAGCACTCTATGTGAGGCATTGGGAGAAAAAATATAATATTAAACTTTTATAATTTAATCCATAATCAACTTATCATTGTCATGGCGACCTCGAATCAAGCCTCATGCTTACAGAGATTCTCGCCTACTTTCACAGGATTTGAATTATACGATTACTTGTATTATGTATTTTGAAAAGGAAATGAACGTCACTTGAACTTGAACTTATACTGTATAGACCAATTTGGAATTCCCCGACCTAACGTAGATTGAAACACAGAAAGGGAATGGGATGGCTAAACGTTTAGGAAAGCTTGCGACATATAATAAATGGTGGGATTCCCCGAGTCGACACATCGTGACATCATCAGAGAAGAGAGAGATATGGAGAGAGAGAGAGAGAGGCAGACAGACAGACATACAGAGAGAGAGAGAGAGAGAGAGAGAGAGAGAGAGAGAGAGAGCGGGAGAGGGGGGGGGGGAGAGTTAAGACAGTATAAATTTCGTTTAAAAAAAAAGAATAAATAAATGAATATACTGAACACAAATAATCAGCGGGAGAAGGGGTGGGGTAGGTCAAAATCATATTGTGTAATACACTCTAAAGAATGGAGGGTCAAATGAACCCAACTCTGAGTCTAAGAAGGTGAGGGGGGGGGGGAGGGTGTCATACACCATCTTCTAATATCTACTCTACTATCGCATGGTATGGCTCCGATAGACCCGGAACGAAGCATGACCCCAACCCGGATAGCCCCAACCCCCCTTGAATAGTTAGAAAGTAAAATCTCTCTAGCAGTCATGTCGGCATTAAGATTAATAGAAAATTGTTGTAATAATATCACTATATGGAAAATTTGAAGTTACACTGATTCGATGCTCTGATACAGGTACAGAGCAGACTGTTATGTAATATATTCATATCATGTCAAATGCACTAGTCTCACCCGGATGACGGTCGCATACAAGTACTCGGGACATTCTCCACCGACACAACCCGATCATACCACAACGATGACAGAAACCGATGCGTCTTCCTCGAACCGGACAATGAAGTGAACTTCGATTACACGAATGGTTTTGAGGATTATGTTGCTATGGGGGATGATCCTCATGTGACGTCACTGAAGAATGTTCTGAGTTGGATGCGGGATCATCGGCAGGTGCTGATAGATGAAGGGCTCTTGGACGTGACGTCATCAAGGTGAGATGCACGGTTTATATCCACTTGGTCTAATAGCAGATGGTCTAATTATTTGATTGTCTAGATAATACCACATGGGCTAAACCCTATGGCCCGAATTCACAAACGTGGTTTAGTTAGTCCATGGTCTAAATCAGGTGGTTTGTGAATACCAAAATTTAGACCATGGTCTAAATCCGTGGTTTAAACAATTGATTTAGACCATGGACTAACTAAACCACGTTTGTGAATTCGGGCCATTTGGTCTTACTATCAAGTTGGTCTAAATAACAGTTGGTCTAATTCTCACTTGGTATACTTACGGTTGGTCTGATTTCCTAAATGCATTCCTAAATGCATATATTGCTGTTACCGGTCTGTTACTGGAATTGACTTAATGGTGTTAGACCTTTTGGACATTAGACTGAATGGACATTAGCTGAAATATGAATGGGGGAATGATCCATATGTGACGTCACTGAAGAATGTTCTGAGTTGGATGCGGGATCACAGACAGGTGCTGATAGATGAAGGACTCTTGGATGTGACGTCATCAAGGTGAGATGAGACGTCGATTCCAAGGTATCGCAGTTATTAGTTGGGAATACTTAAAAGATAATGTTAACATATAATTTTGTTTTTATAAATAAACAAATATGATGATAAATAAATTAGAAAAATGTCAATTTTCGAAATCATGACGTCTGTCTTCATGGGACCTGGTTTACTTGATTTTGAAAAAGAATATGTTGGCAAATTCTAATATTCGTTATTATTGTTTGTTTGTTTGTTTTTGTTTTTTTAATTTTTGTTTGTTTTGTTTGTTTGTTTGTTTGTTTGGGTTTTTTTTTTACTTGTCAGGAAATTTTGGGTTTTTGTTATTTTTCAAAATTTTCGAAATTTAACAATTATTGAACTACGATTTAAATATAATAACCTATTTGCCTTTAAACTTTAAATAGATTGAATGTGGACTTCGTTGGACAACGAGGTACATTTACAAACCTGTTGAAAGCAGGTGGGAATAAGGACATGGATATCCGTCTGGTCGTCACTCTTTATCGAGGAACCTACTACATGTCAGAGTTTACAGGTCGATGGAAGACCAGGAGAAATCAGAACAGAAGACAGAAGATGCTGGGAGCTTCATCAAAGCTGTTCCAAGACTCTGTGACATGCAGTAAGTAGTTTAGATGTAAACGCGTTATTTAGGTAATGAACACCTTTTTAGCGTTTACAGGACGAAAACTTTATTTCTTGAATATCAGCAATAATGTCGTTAAAATATACGTATTTTTATTATTTATATTGCAACTATAACATGTATAATGTCAGAGGCGTATCCCATTTCAACGAAATGTGGAGCGGGAGGGAGTTTTGCTTTTCTGCCTCATTTTTCTGGGGGATGGGGTCGCTCAAAAAAAATCATCACAAAGGATCGCTAAATGACAAGTGGATACAAAAGTTTTATTGATGGCCCAAAGGGTAAAATATATTTTTCTGAATTCACGAACGCACGGCAGTACAATTATAGGCGGTCCATCTTTCCTCAACTTGTTCACCCTTTCCATAGAGCGCCACAATAAACAGCAGAAAATATTGTCCACGGTTTATTATTTTTATTTATTTATTTATTTATTTATTTATTTATTTATTCAAACATATTTATACAGGATGAACATGTTCAGACAAACTGTTTTTCAACATGGTCCTGTTAACATAAAAACAGTACAGTATGTACAATAACTTATTATCAAATACAATAATATAACTCAATTAAAGTGGAAAGTATAGTACACTGTTCGTCATAAAGGTGGATTATTTTTTTTGCCGCTATAGCGACATGATTTGCTCTGGCTTTAATTTCTTGAATATGTTTGTCCCTGCTTTTACTTTTTGGGAGCCTGGCTATATTTTGGACATTCACCCTACTCTTCACGTGGACCTTTTTCTAAAAAAGTTTTGTCAACCCCCGTGATGCCCATTTTTGTAATTTTTTCTCATTTTGGGGCCCTTTTTTGTTTTCCCGGCCGATCAAGCCCCCCTCAGTCCTACCACCAGGAAACGCGACTGAGGTGTATTGTTTTATATTGTTCTTTAAGTTAAATCTATATTTCTGGGTACAGGTTAAGGTCTCATGTCTAGGGGAGGGGTTGAAGTAAAAGACGAGATCCGTGAAAATCCGGAATATTTTATTCCATCTTTATGCTGAAAACAAGAGAAATGAAAAACCACCTTTAACCCTTAAATATCATCATTTTCCCTTTAGATTTTGTTTAGCCTTGATGACAAGGCTGTAAATAGTCATTATTGATAATATTTTATTTGATTTATGTTTGGTTGAGATTTTACAATACAATTTAGGGAAGATAGAAATTTCCATGGTGTAAAAATGAATAAAATGAATGTTGAACCCCATTCAAAATAAATTTAGACCCCTCCCCTAGACAAAAGGGTCGAGCCTGTAACCATAAATCTAGATCTGATTTAAAGAACAATAACAAATCTCCACCTCAAATGTGTTTCCTTGGGGTAGGACTGAGGGGGCCTTGGTGGGTCGCGTGAACAACAAAGGGCCCCAAAAATAAGAAAAAATGACGAAAATGGCCATCTTCTGGGGGTGACAAAATTTTTTGAAGAAAAATCTCCGGGAAGGGTTGAGGGAACGTCCGAGATACCCCCAGGATCCCAGAAAGTAAAAGCGGTGACATACACATTCAAGAAATTAATAACGGAGCAACATCATGTCGCTTGAGCCAGAAAAAAATATTCCACCTTTATGACGAACAGTGTATTATAACTAACATTTATCATATTATATTAAATAGATATACTGCATATAGGTAGAACTGAGTGTAGTTAACAATAATAGAATATATAACGGATAATTAAACTGCTGTGAAGTAGAAAATAAGTTACAGATATTCATTTGAAACATAATTATTGAGTAAATCAGATCAGGAACACAAAATGGATCAAAATTGATTTAATATGCCGATAAGAATATGAGAGAAATAAATCAAGATATTAGTAGGCCTACTAATTAAATAAAGTCTAAAAGTTAGTATAATTATAAGATAAAAATAGACATATATAAAATATTGGAGGAAAAACAATATAATTGAGAAATAACTAAAATCATTGTGGGAGTTTGAACATTGAAATATCAAGAAAGAGGGCACATTTAAGAATTGAAGAAATGTTTTTTGTAATTTAATTTGAAGTTATTAACTGAACTTAAATTTTGAAGATCATTAGGAAGTTTGTTCCAGACATTTGCACCGGCGTATTTAAATGACTGTTTAAAAGATTCTAAATTGGGTTTAGGTAGAACTACGTTAAGGGTATTAGCATTTCTAGTATTAAAACCACATTATTATTTCAATAATCTACAGAAGAACAGAAGAGGATTGTCTGTTGTTAACACTAGGCTCTAAAACAATAGGGAAATTTATCTCGCACTGCGATTATGAAATCGGGCCACTGGTTTCATGATCCCGATCCAAGATTGATCTACACATCTTTTTACATCTGAATTCATGACATTGACACAAAATGCTGCTATTGTATCCTTTCAGAAATGTCAGAGGACACATGCGCACCTGGTAAACCTACTCCCGTGAACGATAATGCATCCTTTTACGCGATGATGAGCGCCAACTACGGTACACACAGTATGCTATTCAGCTTTGAAGTACAAGCAGAGAGAATGGATGGCTCGGCCACGCCCCCTCCGGGAAACTATTTGAACATACGCACCGCCAATATTCAGCAATGTGTTCAGCCGTAAGATGATTGTTTCATACAAATGTGTACTCATTTATTTCGAGGAATACATTCTTGTAGATTAGTATTGATATCATAAAAATAATAACCAAAAAGTAGCAACCCCCCCCCCC
>CALNVZ010000218.1:1431408-1450562 GCA_940671915.1 Paracentrotus lividus | reverse complement strand
TCTCTCTCTTTCTCTCTCTTATTTTGTTCTCAAATATTTTATTTTGTAAGTTTGTTGATGATGATCCTAATAATCAATAAAGATTGATGTTATTTAAATTGATTTGGTTCTCTCTTTTTCTCTCCATCTCTCTCTCTCTCTATTTCTTTATCTTCCCCCAATTTTTCTGTCTGTCTGTCTGTCTCTCTTTCTGTCTCTCTCTCTCTCTCTCTCCCTCTCTTTCTCTCTCTATCCCCCTCCCCTTTATCTCTTTCTCTTTCTCTCCCCCCTCTCTCTCTCTGCAGTACGCAGGCGTTACGATGGTGGGCCCCCAATGCATTGGCAGGTATACCTGAGGTCGTATTAGGATGGAGAGACGATGAGAGCAAAATCATACGCACATTTGAATATATCAAAACTGAAAATATTCCCGAACAATATTCTAAGGTAAATAGACACAAGGCAACAATCAATAAAGTATAAGTCATTCAAGAACCATCTAGGTTAAACTGATCATAAAAGTAAATATTAGTCGGCCTTGGAATTTGAAATGATGAATAGGGCCTATAATAGTAGACTTTTTTATTGTCTCGAACAATAGGGTGATGTATTTAGTAGGCCTACTAACTCAATTAGCCACCCTTCGAGAATACCGGCCTTTATATTTGTTTAAAAAAAAAATTAAGTATTTAATTTTTATAGATCAAGCCTATGTATAATTTCTTTTCCTATTCAAAAAACAGGTTTGACAAAAGAGAGAAGTCAATCAAAGTCAATAATAAAGTAAAAATGCTTTTCAACCCCTTTCTCATCAAATGTTAATAGACAACATTACTTGTAACCTTCATGCAATTCCTTTCTTTCACAAAGGTAACAACGTTTTTTTATATATATACTTTAAATTAAGACAGTATTAAGAGGAATGTATATATTGAAGTTTCTTCTAAAATAAAAGCTCTTTCAATAGGGGACAATATCTTTTATGGGTTCTTTCCATTATGTACTCACTTTAAATTGGTTTATGATCATGGTATAGAACCAGTGGTCATCAGAAGACTGCATCAGCAAAATGGAATCATTACTTACTCAGATCAAGGAATTGGTTCAAGAGGACAATCAAAGGTTAGTTTTGATGATGGGGCAGTGGTGTCGGAAAGCTCTGAGGAGACAAAAGATTGGAGGGTTAAGCAGTTGTGTGTGGACAATGGCTTGTCCTCCAATCCTTTTTGTCCCCAGAGCTTTCTGATGCCACTGTGATGGGACAATGAGTTTTTGCACTTAGCAGATGACTGATGCGGTGGTCACAACAGGACGTACTTGCAACGTGCAAATCGCTTTAGTCTGGATTTCGTAGGAAAATTCTGTACCGAACGTACTCTTCTTTTTTTTTCAGACACGCACGTTGCAGGTAAGACGCGCGGGTTTTTACAGTACCTTTCTTACAGAAACGTAAACAAATTGGCCCATGACGGCTACATATATACAACCTGCCTCTGCGTTGCACACACATGCCATGTAGCCTACGGTCAGTTGACCACCGCATTACCCAACAAATAATAAATACCATAAAAGGGAATGAACAAAAAATTAAAGCAAAATTATTGCTTGCAAATAAAATTTACGAAAAGCTTATTCAAAATAATCAAACTCGAATGCTGATCAGGTTCATAATGTATTTATTTATTTTTTTTTGAAATATATACAGTATATCCGTGCGTATATTGGACTTTAAAGATATTTTGTGTTCGTAGTCATTATTTCTTTAAAAAAAAACTATGTACCCTGTCTTTAAGCTGATGCCTTATCTTGTCTCTCTTGTTCATATTTAACTTCATCATCAACCTGATCAACAAATCTTCTGCGCTCCACGCTGTCTTCCATCTGTTTCTATGTTTCCACTTGTTTCCCTCTTTTCGACGTGTTCAACATTACGGCTTGTTATGTCACATGTTGTTTATGTATCATCTTATCTTTCTCATTCCGATTCAGTGCTGTCTATCATCTTGTGCTGGAGCCTATTCAAGGAGGTCCAGACTTGAAGCATCGATTACAAGAACGTAAATTCGTCTCTAAGGGAAAACGAACGGACGGTTTTGCTATCGTGAATAAATCACTTCTTCAGGACATACTTTATTCCAACACCACAGACATTCAAAACATGCCAGACCTTGAAGAGTCTCCATACATTGAAGATACTTCAGACCTTCAAATCCCCACAAACCTTCAATATCCTGCACGCATCCAGGACATTGCAGACCGTGATTCTGCCAAACTTCAAGACCCTGTAGACCTTAAAGGTCCTCCAGGACTTCAAAATCCTCGAGACCTCCATAGCCACGCAAACATTCAAGACCCTCTAAAACCCCAGGAGCAGGCCAGCTGTCAAGGCCCTGTACACCATGAAGACCCTGTAGACCTGAAAGACCTCCCAAATCGTATAGACCCTACAAACACAGACCTTCCAATCCCCATAGATCTACAAGACACTGCAGACCTTCAAGACACTGTAGATCTTCAGGGCTCTCCAGAACGTCATAGTCCCACAAACCTCATAGACCCTCCAAAACACCTAGGTGAACGAGAATGCCTAGACTCTGCAGATCTTAAAGACCTCCCAAACCTTCTAGACCCTACAGATAAAAACCTTCCAATCCCCATAGATCTACGAGACACTGTAGACCTTCAAGGCCCTCCAGACCGTAAAGACAATGCAGACCTTCAAGACCCTGTAAACTTTCAAGTCCATGTAGACCTTGAAAACCGTGCAGACCTGCTAGGTCCTCGAGATTTTCAAGACACTTTAAACTTTCCAGACCCATCAGACCGTCAAAGTCCTTCAGAAATTCATAATCGCGCAAACATTCAAGACCCTCTTAAACCCCAAGAGCGAGGAGCCTATAAAGACCCTGCAGACCGTAAAGACTTCCCAAATCTTCTAGACCCTACAGACACAGACCTTCCAATCCCAACAGACACACAAGCCATTGGAGACCTCCAAGGAACTCCAGACCTTCAAGACACTGCAAATTTTCCAGACCCATCATACCTTAAAGACACATCAGACAATGAACACCCTCCAGAACATCATAGTCCCACAAGCCTCCAAGGCCCTCCAAAACTACAAGAGGAAGCAGAAGGTCAAGACCCTGTACATTATCAAGTCCCTGCAGATCTTGAATACCTCCCAAATGTTATATACCCTTCAGACACAGACCTTCTAATCCTCACAGACCTACAAGACACTGCAGACACTGCAGATCATCAAGGTCCTCAAGACCTAAAGGAAACTTCAAACTTTACAGTCCCATCCGACCATCCACATCCTCCAGAACCTTATAGTCCCACAAACCTCCAAGATTCTTCAAAAATACAAGAGGAAGCAGAAGGTCAAAACCCTGCGGATTTTAAAGACCTCCCAAACCTTCTAAACCCCACAGACAAAGACCTTCAAAGCTCCACAGACCTACAAGATACTGAATGCATTCAGAACATTGGACACCTTAAAGATTTTGCTGACCTTCCAGAGCCTGTCGACCTTCAAGGCCTGCCAATTCTCCAAGACACTGCAGACATTCACCACACTGTAGAACTTCTAGTCGCTGCATACCGTCTACACACTTTATACCTTCAAGACACCGCTGGCCCTGAATACCCATCAGCTCGTGGAGATCCTCAAGATCTTCATAATCCGGCAGACCCTCCAAAACTTCAAGAGCAAGCAAAACGTCAAGACCATGCAAACCTTAAAGGCCTCCCAAACCTCCTAGAGCTTACAGCCCCTGTAGACCCTGTATGCGTTCAGGAAATTGCAGTCCTTCGTGACACTGCCAACGTTCACGACGCTGCAGAACTTCACGGCACTGCTTACCTTCACGACCCTGCAAACGTTCACGACACTGCAGAACTTCAGGGCACTGCAGACCTTCACGGCACTGCAGACCTTCAGGATACTGCAGACCTTTATGACACTGAAGACCTCCACGACACTGCAGACCTTGATGATACTGTTGATAACCAAGGAACTACAGAACTTGAAGATCCTACAGACCTTCTAGACACTGCAGACCCTCACGACACTGCAAACCTTCAAGACACTGAAGAACTTGAAGATACTGATGAATTTCTAGAATCTGCAGATATTCGAGACACTGAAGACCTTTACGACACTAGAGACCTTCAAGACCCTGCAGACCTTCAAGATATTGCAGGTATTTACGATACTGCAGACCTTTACGATATTGCTGCAGACTATGAGGGCGCTATTTTCTTCATCGCGTGAAGGTTACGACCGACATAGCAGTGAGAAAAAAACCCTTCATTTTGAATACATTTGGAACTTTCAATTTCTTATTTTGGAATATTTTGGAACACTATACGAAAGGTACGTGAAAGTTTCGTGAATTATAGTGACTGGAATAACCTGATTTTAAGTGTCTAAAATCTGCCCACTGACATTTCAAATGGCCGACGGAGACGCTAGAGAAGCATCGACGCACAAAACTTGATTGAAGTCACACATCAACCAGTACAGGGTAGATTCAACAGTTAAACCCGTGTGTTAAGCACGTGATATCCCTGAAGACGTTGAACGTAGCTTTACCAGCGAGACTCATGCATAAAAGCTCCCTCTCGACGAGTAGCTTTTTCCTGCCGAAACATGAAGAGTCAAAAGAATTCACAAGTCAAATCAGAGGTCTGTGGAGAATTCACATCGCTAGTCAGAAATCACGGATCTAGCGTCAAGCCTTATCACGCTGGGTTTTGAGATTTTAAGGAACCAGACGTCGAGTGGCTGTGTTACGAACGACGAAAACCTTTCTAGCTCACGGAGAGATAGAGTCAACATGCGTGCTATTCTAGTCCAAAGACGTGCCCTCTGCTGATGATGATCGCTAGAATACACCGATGAGCTAGATAAAATAGAAAATGTCAAAGACGGTGGCAAAAATCATCACTACAGCGTCTACGAATCTTAAGATCGGTAAACCAACCGATTGTCTAACAGGTGACAGAGTCGTCTAATGAACCGATCGCACTCTCTGCCTAGATATGTATCCTTCGGCTTCTTTTAAAGGCGTGTTTACTATCCTGGGCAATTTCTCTCAGTCGAAGTTCATCACAGTCAACGCTGGTTCGATAATGTTTTGAAAACCGGACATCTTACAGATGGCAATCGCAAACTAATGAAGGTGTGTAGTGAAACAATGGCAAGAAATAACCGGTCAGCATTGCTCGTGATTTGCAAGAGGATAAGACTTAACCTATCCCTATCACGAAGCGAATCGATCGCCCCAAAAATCCAGGCGAGAGCGCCGGGACGGATCACAATATCCAGCACGCGATAGCAGAGTGCCACTGCCGCGCTTAAACTACTCTCTACCCAGCATAGCAACGCGCGAAGCCGTTAAACGACTCCTCACAGTGAAAGAAATCGACAGATTTCTCTAGCGAGACTTGTGGGGAGTGCGTAGCGTTTATCCCACCCATGAAGAGAAAGGCCAACCTCGTTCATAACACGCAAACAGCAGTGACGACAAGATGTTAGATCAACATGAAACACTAAACAGTGAACGCAAGAGCCCAGGTGAAACGTACGGATTACACATGAGATCTCAACTCGGGAGCTGAAAAAGCTCGAGATAATGAATGGTAAACATATGAGAACAATCCGCAGCTATTACGTGCCTGAATTAGGCACCAAGTTAATAGTGCGAGATCAAGAAGAAGAACAAACGGACGACAAATGGAAGAATGGTTCATGCACACGACTTTTGAACTAAGTCTCAATCGAAAACGAGTCTCCAAAAAGCCTTGAAAAAGAAAGAGATCATGTAAATATGTTTGTGTAAAAAAAACAAAACAAACAAAAACAAAAAACAAAGCAAAACAACCAAATTGATGGAGATTTAAAACAATGATGTGCAACTGTTAGTGTGAATGTTCGAGGTCTGAGACAACAGGACAAAACGACGACCATGAAACATGGTGTAGGCACAAAGATGTGATATATTAGCTCTCTTCAAGACACATACTGGACGGATAATATTGTCTTGAAAAAATCATAAGAGACGAAAGTGAAACCGGTCGTGTTATCTTTTGCTAAGATCAAATCACTCACGAGTGTAGCTATTCACATCGAGCTGAAAGAACTCGATATAATGAAATGTGTTTCACGAACCAGGAAGGACGATAATTTTGAATAAGATGTAAAATTGATGAATGTAATTATGTTATTATAGGTAAATATTTATCATGCTACATTCGAGATAAAAAACTATCGAGATCGTTTCCTTAAAAGATGTCAACATGTGATCGCAGTCAATAAAATAACAGGTTATGATTTAATAGTTAGGTGTGATCTTATTCGATTCTGTGATCAAAATAAGATGTGAAGAGAGAACAGAGAATAAATTGCTACAAATCACCAGTTAACCTAAAAAAGCTGACCTAAATTTTTTGATTTTGTGACACATGGAGGTACACGAAATCTCGCAAACATTACACGTTCCATGGATAAATGGTATCTTTAATGTGGCTTCGCGCCTAGCTATTATTGACTTGTAAATAGACAACTAAGTTTAAAGTAATAACTGGAAGAGTGATATATACGTCACAAATTCGATGTGATATAAGCTATATTTTTAAGTTGTTAGTAGTAAAGTAGAAAATGGGACTGGATATTGGAAACTGAATTCCCAGGTTCTCTAGGATAAGATTACAAAGAGAAAGTAGAAATGTAATTAGGAAAGAACAGAAAGCATGAACCTTAGTTTTTGTGACACAAAATGGGAATGATAAAAAATAAATGTCCGGAATACACCAAAAATATGTCTGAATATAAAAGAGAACATGTGATTTAAAGAGAAGTTTTAGAAAGACAACTTAGATCTGATGACTAACACGATAATCAAAAGAATGTTGATGATGATACAAAAAAGAATTATGTAATAATAAATGTTAACTAGAAAGATATAGATATACATAAAAGAATGCTGAAGGGTGAATGTTAGGTCCGAATAAAATAAGTAGAGCGATAGTGTGAAAAGTAATACGTATATTCAGAGTCAGAAAAGAATAAATGTGAGAAGAAATATTACAAGACTAAGAAGATGGTAAATAAAGATGTAATTGTGAAAGCAAACTGATATTCAGCAAGGTAGGTATTACATTCTATGAAAGTTATATAAAAGTAAAAAAGTAACCATAAGAAAAATATATATCACTATTTTGATGGGAAACGAGTAAAAAAATTAACCGAGAACGGAAAGCCTCATGTGAGGGGATTATTAACTCTGTTAAAGAATGTCGTAACAGCGCTTAATATGCCAAATACAACGCCCGAGCTGGATGGTCTTTCTGATTCTTATAAAGAAAATTTTGGAGACTTAATCAGGTATAGCGTGCTTTACAACCTTTAAAATGAGAACTTAAGTAATAATCATATGTCTAAACCAAGGACATAGGGCGTTTATCACATTAATACATAAAATGGGAAGCAAAAGCTTGAATACTGGAGACCAATTACTTTATTAAACTACGACTACAAGATATATGGCGGCAGGCTCTGGCAAATAGACTACTTAGAAAAGTTGCATACCCAATAATAATTACAACGATTAACATAAGTCTGTGTTACACCAAAGGAAAAATTAAGTGTTTGTTCAAATTATCAGAGCTAACTCAGGAATGTTTTTGGACATTAATAAAGAAAAATAATTTAGAGTAAGGTGCATTAAGATTATCTGATTTAGGAAAGCCTTAAAATGTATGAAGTTTAATTTATCGCAGAGAGTCTTGGTCACTCGTACTTGTTGTAGCAGTGTGTCGATAGTTGATGAAGACTAATGTATGTATAATGTGCGAAAGCTGCGAGTTTTAGTTAATGAACTGATGGAGAACAGCCAATTTCAAACTAGAGCTAGAGAATTAGAACAGAGGCACGATGCCCTTATCTAGGCCTTGTTGTTTGTTTTGGGTGTGAATTATGGCTGTGATAAATAAAGAAATAAATTAACAATTATAGAGGAAATCTATAATTTGGATATATAGAAATGCTCTATACATAGAGGTAAATATAAAATTTTACAATTTATGCGATGACATCAGTTTTGTTGGCAGAGAAAATCATCAATGAAATAATTTTTTCAAGATGGAGGTAGATATAGGGAGGCACTATAGCTGGGCCCTGATATTGTATATCAAAAGATAAACAATTAATTAGTTAAGCCCAACTTAAACATAGGAGGGGAATTCGTATGAAATATGGTCTTCAATGCGAACGAAGAGAGAGATGTAAAAAAATTTGAGGGTGTAAATTAGATATAAGACAAGTTCTGTAGTGATGCTATTGGGAATACATGAGCATTAGAAAGTCAGTAATGGTAGATAATTGGAGTCGAAGAATCTTGCACTGATATAAGGAGAGTCTCACATATGTAAAGCCATTACTAGTAATGATGAGATATCATACATTAATAAATTCAGTTTATGGTCCGTACAATAAATATCTCATGTTAACAGCAGTTAACAAAAGTAATATATGAACTTTGTTATAGTAGGGAATTCAAAAAGAGATAAAGCGATAAGAAATATCTATTATTCAGCAGAAATTCTGCAGACGAGAGATAAATATGATTGATATCAAATTTATATTATAAGGTGCAGATATGAAATGGTGGTCATAAGTAGAAGATACTTGATGAACTCTGATAGTTATGGGAAAGTGAGTTGCGAAAGGTGATTATTGCAAATTATATATTTTAAGACAAATTAGAAGGTATTGCAATCTCTTTTGGAAACTAGCACAATTGGTACCAAAACATATAGATATGAAATACTAGTGTTTAGGACAGGTTTGCCAGTTTCTAGCTAGAATGCTTGAAAGCATTGGAGATCAAATTAGAAGAAAAATGATGTAATATACTTATAATAGTTAACAGCCTTGTAGCGGATTTGTTATGAATGAAATATGTTATAGTATATACACCCTTCTTTTCTGGTGTTCGATAAAGAATGGATATCTTAATGTAATATAATTATTTAAAGATATTTGTGATAATGGAACTTGTCATTTCCAGAAGAACCACAACACTGAAGATACGGATCGACAAAAAATGCTAAAGCAAATGCTTTTTTGAATTTTTTAAACTTAAGAATTTTCAATATCCAAAGTTGATAAACAATCTGAAAACGAGGTAATGGTTTTATTATCAATTTCCAGTAATTACTATTTGTAAAAGAGAGAGAATAAAAACGTGTCAGTAAATGTTTTTATCAAATTTTTGACTCCAAAATTGAAGATTTGCTCATAATGTACGCCGTATGGGAAAATTCGTATCGAAATAAACATGGTACTGGAATCAGGTTTTTAAAGTGAATCGAAAGCATAAAAGAAAAACAGATAAAACAATTCAATTGAAAATGGCTGTACAACTCTTGATTCCAACAAAGCGAATGTTATTTGTATGGAAAGTAGAAAATTCCGATTTGTGTAATTTATGTGAATGTCGAGAAGATTTAATTCATGCATTCCTGGAATGTCCATTGAATATGCCTTTCTTTAGAAAGCTAGTAGAATTGATAAAAAAAGTTTATAATGTTAACATAAACGTCAATATACAAACATTTCTGAAAATGCATAAAGAAAATGATATTGACGATATTCTCACTATAGCCTTTTGGAGCATCTATAAAATGATAATTCTTAGAAATGAAAGTGGTAAAGATGAAAGGAAAACCAAATTATGGTGGATTTTTCTTAAGGAAGTTAAGATACGTTTAGATATAAATGTGCATTTTGTGAAAAAAGGAAAACCTAATTTGTTTAATTTGCCGAAAGAGCTAAATATATATGTCTAATTTGTTATATTTCTCGATATAAATTGATGTATGTAAAATTTCAAATGTAATATGATTTTAGATCAATAAATACACCTGTAAAGGTTGAAAGAAAAAAAAAATATTGCTGCAGACATCCAAGAAACTGAAGACCTTTACGACATTGCAGAACTTCCAGAACTTCACGACACTGAAGATCTTCCAGATACTGTCGACCTTCTAGAAACTCCTGCAAACATCCAAGACACTGTCGACCTTCTAAAAACGCCTGCAAACATCCAAGACACTGCAGACCTTCAAGACACTGCTTACCTTCACGACCCTGCAAACGTTCACGACACTGCAGAACTTCACGGCACTGCAGACCTTCACGGCACTGCAGACCTTCACGGCACTGCAGACCTTCAGGATACTGCAGACCTTTATGACACTGAAGACCTCCACGACACTGCAGACCTTGATGATACTGTTGTTAACCAAGGAACTACAGAACTTGAAGATCCTACAGACCTTCTAGACACTGCAGACCCTCACGACACTGCAAACCTTCAAGACACTGAAGACCTCCATGATACTGCAGACCTTCACGACACTACAGACCTTAACGACATTGCACACCTGCACGACACTGTAGAACTTGAAGATACTGATGAAATTCTAGAATCTGCAGATATTCGAGACACTAAAGATCTTAACGACACTGCAGACCTTCATGACACTGCAGACCGTCTAGGTATTGCAGACATTCAAGTCACTGTAGACCTTCACGTCATTGCCAACCTTCTAGACACGTCTGCAGACAGCCAAGACACTAGAGACCTTTGCGAGACTACTGACCTTCAAGAACCTGCAGACCTTCTAGATATTGCAGACATTCACAAAAATGCAGACCTTCAAGATGCTGTTGACCTACTAGATACGTCTGCAGAGTTCCAAGACACTGAAGACCTTTACGACACTAGAGACCTTCAAGACCCTGCAGACCTTCAAGATATTGCAGATATTCACGATACTGCAAACCGTCACGATATTGCTGCAGACATCCAAGAAACTGAAGACCTTTACGACATTGCAGAACTTCCAGAACTTCACGACACTGAAGATCTTCCAGATACTGTCGACCTTCTAGAAACTCCTGCAAACATCCAAGACACTGTCGACCTTCTAAAAATGCCTGCAAACATCCAAGACACTAAAGACCTTCACGAAACTACAGGCCTTCACGACACTGCAGATTTTCACGACACCGCAGATCTTTAAAACACTGCAGACCTCTACAACACTGCCGACTTTCAAGACTTTGCAGACTTTTAGGACCCTGTAAACCTTCAAGACGGATGCATTACAGGACATTGTAGACCTTCAAAGTACTACTTCCAAAACCCAACAAACCTTCAAAAGCAAGCAGATCATCAAGGCCGTGTATACATTTAAGAAACTCCAGACCTTGGAGACCCTGGACGCCTTCAAGATTCTGTAAAGCTTCAACGCCCTCCAGACTTTCAAGATCTCGCAGGACCCTTCAGAGTTGCAAGACCCTTCAGAGCCAGTCCTGTAGTGGATTTTTTCCGGATGGGGGAAAGGGAGGGGTTTCTTTTATTTATCATATGTTCATGTATCTTCAAATAGGTTTTATCAATTGTTATAAGCTTAAAGGGAGAGCGATCTGAGCAACACTCTCATTGACTGTACGTTATAAATAGCGAGTCTTAAAGTATACTTTTTGAGATAACTAGTAACAAAGCCGTGTAAAATTAACCTACAATTTAATTTGTATTATGAAACTAAAATGCTTTAAGTGGAAAAGTATGTGTTCTGTTACTTGGCAACATAATTATCTTGGTGTGAATTCATTGAGTAGTGAAAAAGTGTGTTTTCATTCAAATGTGCCTGAATTATAAGACTACACTATCAGGATGATGTATTATGGGTTAGGAATCGGGGCAGAATCGAGTAGTTGGGGACTTGAGGTGGTGCTATACAAGACTGCTAGTTCGTACTGGCTTTAAAATTCATTTTGACATGATGTGTTTTTAAATGGCACAGAGACACTAAAGATATGTATGTATATTCTATAAAGATAGTGACCGGTATTTTTCGAAGGGTGACTGAAGTTAGTAGGCCTACAATAATACGTATTTAGTTTTCCTTGCTATTGTGAATGTGAAGGCCTACTAAATACGAATTTAGTAGGCCTATTGCTTAGTTACCTTTGTGCATGAAAGTGTGATATGTATATAAATACAAAGTATGATAATTGTGACAATTTATATGGGAGTGGTGTGGTCGAGTGGATAAGTCAGCGGACTTACGATCACAAGGTACGCGGTTCGAATCCCGTCCATACCACTAGCATCCTTCGGCAAGGTGTCAACCTGCAAATTTTCCGTACTTGACCCAAGTGAGGTGAATGGGTACCGGTAGGAAGCAATTCCTTGAATGCTGTGAGCACCTTTCGGGGTAGCCTAGCTAAGCCGGGTAATAATTAGTTAACACTAAAAGCGCTTAGAAACACCAAGGTGGATATATGTATTAAGCGCTATATAAATGTAACTATTATTCTTATCAATCCTTGTGCAATGGGGTTTTTCTACATGGTTTTTCCTAACCAGGTCAAAATTTTGTACCCGGTAGGATCCGGAAGTCTTTGCAATTCAAATCAGAATTTTCAGTCAAAGCGTAGCACCCCAATTAAGATCGCCAAACCTTTCGCGCCGTCTGCCTAATTTGCATAAAATAGACAATTTTTATACACCAAATCCGCTAGAGAAGTGTCTCGGTTGAACAAAGATAGATCGCCTTAAACACCGCCAAATGAATCAAATAAAACGACTGTTTTACTAATAAGAGTACTTCTTACTTATGATAAAAATAGTATGGGTTAAAAGCTGTATTTAGATTGTTTAATCTAGGCTTTAACGAAAATTCCCCAAAAGAAAGAAAAAAATCTTTAAAATAACTAATTAATTTGTATCTTTCCCACCATTGCCCAAGAACGACACTTTAGTATGAGAATAATTATTTTATTTCGAAACCCTGTCCGAAATATCTTTTCCTAATATGTCTTCCCACGGTTATGTCGGGAAAAGGTTGATGTCAAATTCATTTACAACCCTTCCTTAAAAGTAATACGACGTAGTCCCATGTATTAAATGCAATGTCGTTTTTCAAACCTGTAGTCCCACGAACAGTCACATTCGCTACCGATGGCAAGTTCGGTAGAGCGCATGCGCAACTGACCGATGCACTCATCCGATCGTTGTCATTGTCATTGTCATTGTCGTATTGTCATTACCGTTGCCATTGTCATTGGCATTGTCATTGGCCATTGCAGTTTCCAGATTTTAAGGCAAAGCATAGTATTTTTAAAGGTAGATTTATAGAAATCTGCTCATTGCCCAAACACAAAAATAAAAAGGGAGTGAGGGTAATTTTTGAAGAATATTAATTTGGTGATTGTTTTTATATTCATTTTTTCCCAGACTTGTGTCGGGAAAAATACAAAACCTATTTCTCGAGTCCTTTGAAACAGATAAATGCTCGTATCTCATAGAACACTCACATGTTTGTGATAGCATTTTATAAGAAGCATGATATTATCATTTCTTATGTTCTCTGAAATTATCATGTATTTGGGTGCCCAAATAAGGGAGATACAGGCAGGTAAAATTTGGATGATGTTGGCTCTTCCCTCAGCTCACGGCTTTGGTAGCCGTTAAAAATTCAAAAGCTTTTACCACTGAACAAAGGGCATAATTGGGGTCCTACGCCGAGACTGTTTTGCGCACCGTATCACTCCTATTATTTCTCTAGCGCTATAAGGGGGGTAAGAGTGCTTCCCATAGACTCACACGCTTAAGCGAGGACCATTTTACAAATGACAAAGGCTTTTTCCAGGCCGAGTGCATAACTTGCCTGCTTTCAAATATTAACGAATAAGAACTTTATTGTATTTTGGGATACAAACCTTTTTTATTTTGGGAATAATGAACCTTTTTTGTATTTTTGGATATAACAAAAATTCGGAGTAATGAACCTTTTTTATTTTCGGAATAACGAACCTTTTTCTATTTTCGGAATAACGAACCTTTTCTATTTGGGATATAACAAAATTTTGGAATAACGAACCTTATCTTTTTTCGTAATAATGAACTTTTTCTATTTTCGAAAAACGAACCTCATTTCTATTTTCGGAAAACGAACCTTAAGAGTAAAAACATCAGCCCCGCCCCCCCCCCGCGGACTATCGACCCGCGGACTAACGGACCCGCGAACGACCCGCGACTATCGGACCGGCGACTATAGGACCCGCGACTATCGGACCCGCGGACTATTGGGCTGTAGCCAACAAAACATAGTAAACAATATGGTTCACAATATTTGGAGTAACTTTCGGGTAGAGAAGGCGGAGATGGCGCACTCCAAAAACGGGTCGAATTTGACCATTCTGGCTCATTAATTCATTGGGTTGGTTCGTTGGTTGGTTGTGGAAAGAAAAAATCGCGTACGAGTCAAATGTTTTGGACGTAATTTCGGGTGGAATATATGATACGTTCAATAAAAGTTCATTTTCTTTCGGGGTCAATAAGTTGATAAAAGTCTTCCTTTTTTAACAGAATAAAGAGTAATTAAAAAAAAAGACTCTTCATTCATTTCTAGGGTGTAGGGAAAGCAAAGAAATAGAGGATGACTGTGATGAAAATGACGTGAATTGATTGATGTGAAATTTTAATTAAAGTACCCCCTCTTTGGAGAAAATGAGAGAAAAAGCATCAATCTTATCATTCTTACTTGATTTTTAATTTGCATGTCATTATCAACCAATTCCTTCTTTTTATATCATTTTCGGTCACATGGCTTGAGCAGAAAGTAGACCTAAAGGTTGAGGGTTACAGAAGAATGATTGGCTAATGCATACAGGAATAGCAGAGGTGGACAGTCGCGGATAGAGTAGGGGCCCTTGCCCCCCTCCCCCCCAGCAAAAAAAAATAAAAAAAAAAAACGACAGAAATACCGCCGAATCCTACCCCTATGCTAACCTTCTTGATGACGAAGGCCACAATCTTTTAGCACTTACCTCACCGCCCGCCCCTTTAATCCTCGATCCGCCACTTTTTGAGGGATGAGAGGGAAATAAACAAAAAAAATATCTATGGCGGGCCATCTCTTCCATGGATTAAAATGTCATTCCCCAATGCTTGAATCCACAGGAGAATTGATCGTAGTATGAGGGTCCGGGCCGCGCGCTCCGGGCCCATATTGCTAGCCCCCGTGGATTGCTGCACGGGGCTTGCTGCTATAATTATTACTGTAAGAGCCGTCCGTGCTGCATCCGCGCGTAGACCCGCACGGCTGTAGGACATCCGTTGCGCGGGCAGGGTCTGCATTTTCCACGGAGCACGGCCGGAGCCGCCGATCGGGGGTCGAGGGAGCTGGGTCCCCATGGCGATCGCGGGTTTCGTTTTCGTGACGAGCTCGCGTTGGACGCTGGGCGACGATTCCCTGGACGACGAAATCCCAATTGGTTCGCGTGCTTTAACGCGACGCGCGAACAAGCAAGACGAGACGGAAAGAGTGTCCGTCGGAAGTGTCCCTGTCTCCTTTCAAGACTGGACCGGTATTTCAGGCTCCGTCCAACGCCCTTACATAGGCGAGCCGTATGCCAACCCGTTGTCACGGCGATGACGAAATAAAGAAAAACGTCTGAACGGATAGTCTTTCATCTGATTAGAGCGTCTGGGTCGCTGAGAGGTAATCCGATAAGGGAGATAATCGCTGCCGATTTCATTTTGAAGTAAAAACCTAGATTGATCAGTGATTGAAATCGCAATTCGAATCTGGTGTAGGGGAGACCGGGTATGGAAGTTACGCGGGTCAGTTGTTACAGTTCTCAGTGTGATAAGATGGAACAAGAGAGGATGTGCTAACTGGCATATATATACAGCCTACACATAGCTGTGATGAACTGCCGGTCGTGAGGTTCTTCCGTTCTTTTTATTAAGTAAATCAACAAAAACCATTTTTTACAGTTCAAAGTAAATGTTTTACAAAAATTGAAATTTGTAATAGCTCTTACAACTGAAGGACATGATTAGTCTGGTATGTAAATATAAGTACATGTATGTCACTAATACCCCCTAGCCATGCCCTGTAATTCTGCCTAATGACTGTGCTTACAGTTGATTTCTGTGGTAAAATCACCAATGGGGGTTGTTACAACAACCTACCCCATGTTGATGTAACAACTTACCCAATTACATTACATATGTAACATTACATTTTGTCTCAATTTTCAGGTGTTAATATTTTATTTTTCAATTATTACTTTGTCTATTCCAGAGCTCTACTTGATCTACTGTTAACGATGTCAAGAATCTGGAAACTTGAAAATAAGTATGGTATAAGAGATTTACACATTGTCAACTTACCCCGTATGTTTACATATTGTAACAACTGACCCCGTTGTGTACAACTACCCCGTATATGGGGTAGGTTGTTACAAAATGTCTTCACTAATTAAGCTGTAGTTAATTAGTGTTTACATGTTTTCAAGTTTTTATATGCCTGAGGTTTTAGCCAACATATAGGCTAACTACAGACCCCAATATGGAGTGCGTGAGTTCTTTCATTAGAATTATCTGGCCCAAAATGTGAATTTTGTAACGTCCATACCCGGTCTCCCCTATTTGAAATCTAGTTAAAAGTTCTCCTAACAGAGGAAACACTTTTCGAATGCGAAACTTTTTAAAGCAGTATTTTTGAAGAACCGGGTCCAATTTTTATTTCATTTGCCGTGATAGGATCTGCAGATAGACACAACTGTCCATCTCCGATCGCGTTTGTTTGTTCTTCGGATAACATCCTTCTCGGTGGGATCGACCAATCTCTCCCGTGATGTCGTAGGGGATTATCCGATTAAAGTATTATAAGAGTGTTGATTGACTCGGTATTTATTATTTTGTTGAAAATCAATAAAGGGTATATCTTTCGATGTTAGGAGGCAAAATTCAAACTCCAAATAAAAAATTACATCAAATGATGTGTTTTTGATCTGAAAAGGAGCTTTATTTCTGAAAAAAAAAGAAGAAGATTGCACTAAAAAGAAGGAACAAGAAAAGGAAACATGATTATTTATAACTTTTATAACTATATTGAATTTTGGTACAAACGAAATTGGAAATAAGGGAGGGATCGAAATAACGTTTGGTGTATTTTGTTGTTGATTTTGGATAATAAAGATGGTCATGTTGAACAAAAATAAAAGAGAGAAAGAAAGAATAAAAAGAAGGAAAAAAGGGGGCGAAAGTGATAGAACATGGCGGGTTTAGTCAAGGAAAACTGATAAAGGAATCGGGGAAAGTGAGAAGATAATTTCGAGAGAGAATTAAGGATCAAGGAGGAAGTGAGAGAGGATGGAGGGCCAAGAGAGAGATGGACAAGATTAAGATTTCAATGGCACACGAAATTATAATCAATCAATCAAACAAAAATCAAGGAAACGTACATATTCGGAGAAAAATGATATACGGGAAAAAATTTTATTGCTTAAACCGGAAGTAAAACGGCTCACCGGGTCATTTTTAAATTTTTATTTCTATTATTATTTATATTTTAATGAATTGCAGGGAAAAATTTGAAAACTTTCGAATAAACAGGATGAGAGGGAAATGAACGAAAAATATCTATGGCGGGCCATCACTTCCATGGATGAAAACTATGGCCGGCTGTCGTGGCCATAAATGTCAATTCCTCAATATGCTTGAATCCACAGGAGAATTGATCGAATACGAGTGTCGGGGCCCCCAATGGCTAGCTCCCGTGGATTGCTGCCACGGGGCTTGCTGCTAGTCACACCTATTATTACTGTAAGAGAGCCGTCGTGCTGCATCCGCACTCCCCGTAGACCCGCACGCTGTAGCAACTGCCGTTTGCAAATTGCAAAGGCTTTTTCCCCGCCGCGCGGCCGGCGCCGCCGACCCCGGGGATCGCAGGAGGCTGGGTCCCCATTGCGGTTCGCGACCTTCGTTTTCTTCGACGAGCTCGCGTTGGACGCAGGGGGACGATTCCCTGGACGACGAAAGTCCCATTGGCTCGCGTGCTTTAAGGCGACGCTCGAAAACAAGCAGACGACGGAAAGAGTGTCCGCCGGAATTGTCCCTGACTCCTTTCAAGACTGGACCAGTATTTCACGGCTCCGTCCAACGCCCTTTCATAGGCAAGCCGTGTGCCAACCCGTTGTCACTCCGATGACGAAATAAGAAAAACGTCTGAACGGTTAGTCTTTCATCAGATTAGAGCGTCTGGGTCGCTGGAGGTAATCCGATAAGGGAGATAATCGCCTGCCGATTTCATTTTGAAGTAAAAACCTAGATTGATCAGTGATTGAAATCGCAATTCGAAATTGGTATATTTGAAATCTACGTTAAAAGTTCTCCTAACAGAGCAAACACTTTTCGAAATGCGACACTTTTTAAAGCAGTATTTTTGAAGAACCGGGTCCAATTTTTATTTAATTTGCCGTGATCAGATAGGATATGCAGATAGACACACCTGTCTCCGATGGCCTTTGTTTACTCTTGGGATAACAACCTAGCTTCTTGGTGCAACCGAGTAATCTCTCCCGCGCTGTCGTAGGGGATTATCGGATTAAAGTATTATAGAGTGTTGATTGACTCAGTATTTATGATTTTGTTGAAAATCAATAAAGGGTTAATTTTTCAATGTTAGGAAGGCAAAATTCAAACTCCAAATGCAAAATTACATAATTTTCATGTGTTTTAGATCTCAAAAGGAGCTTTATGTCTGAAATAAAGATTGTACTAAAAGGAATTAGGAACAAGGTAAAGGGAACATGACTATTTATAATTATTTGTAGACATATTGAATTTGGGTATAAAAAAGGGAACATGACTATTTATAATTATTTATAAACATATTGAATTTGGGTATAAAACAGATTGACATCACGGAAAGGGAGATCGAGACAGATAGGAGAGTATTGTTTTGGTGTATTTTGTTGTTGATTTTGGATAATAAAGAATGGGGCATGTAGAATACAATAATACTATAATAAAAAGGGGGAACAAAATATAAAGGAAACTTACATATTCGGAGAAGAATCATTATACGGGGGGGGGGGGGGAGGAGAATATTAATGAACTGCAAATAAATGAGCGTTGTGAACATCAATTTACGAAAAGAAAATAAACGAATGGAACAACCAGAAGACATACAGAAAGAGACCTAATCAGCAAAGAAAAGCGGCATCTGAATAAAGGAAAGTGTTCAAACAAAACGGGGTCATCCCGATAGTCCACGGGTCCGATAGTCCGCGGGTC
>CALNVZ010000218.1:1358692-1379940 GCA_940671915.1 Paracentrotus lividus | reverse complement strand
TTTGGTACGCCATCCTTCTTAGAATGGCGCAAATAGATCTCCCCCCGCCCCCTCTGGGTAACGATATACTTTAAAAAAAAAAAGAAAAAAAAAAAATCTGGCTTTGTCATGATTGTAGTCCTGATATACTCCAGTTTGCATTTTTTTGCCATTTATCAATCTAGCGGAGAAATGAGAGTTATAAGCGATAACTTATAAACAGCTAATTGGAGACATAATTTAACCCGTTTCATGATGCTCTATTACGATAATCCTCGATCGCCTCCCCCCCCCCCCCCACAAAAAAAAAAAAAAAAAATCATTTTGGCAGACCGTTCTTTCGTCTCCTCTTCAGAAAGAATGATCGAAAATATCTTGCCATGAATGAAGGACAAAATAATTATGCCTTTTCCCCCAACCAGATTAAATAGTGATAGGGTTGCATTTTAGAGCAACGTAATGGCCCGAATGTAATGGTGCACTGATGTTGCAGTTTCTAAATTCATTATTTGTCTACAGTTCTCAAACTTTGGAGGGGGGGCTTGACACATCCAGAAAAATTGAGGGGCGTGTGTCCAATTTGATCACCGCCCCTGGTTGCACTGAATAAAAGGGAAGTGCAAAAAGGTTTTAGATTCAAATTGTTATTTTAAGGTCATATAAACGCAATTATATAATCACCTTGTTGTTATAAAGTGATGTATTATCATCATTTTATATTGAAGTTGTTTATTTAATAATTGCTGGTATAATTTGGAACAATGAATAGACGACCCTTAAAATTTAATTACGAGTAACTGTATAGCATTAGCGCCCCAAAATATGTTTTTAACTCTGTTTGCAAAATCATATTCCGCTAATTCAGCACGGTCTGATTCCAAATTATTATAACACCTCCAAAAGTAGAAATAATAAATTGAGGAAAAAATGACCCCTCTATTGCAAGACCACTTTTAAGTGCAATTATTAAATTATTGCCATTTACAGTAATTTAGCCTACTGTACATTTGTGCTTACTAAAGTAATCGATATTTCACAATTTTAGTTAATATTTTGTTGCCTGCTAATCACGACATATACTGTTGCTACGCATCCTCTTTAGCGCAATGGAGCGATACTTAATATTTAAATTGGCCTTTGGTCAATATTGCCGTCCTAATATAATTACCCGTGGCATTGCGGGGGCCATTTAATCATTGGCAGATATGAATTAAATATATACACAAACTTTATAAACGAGCTATTAAAGAAATTTAAACACGTTTCATAATCTTATCATTGATACATCCTCGATTTGCTCCCCGTCCCCCTCTCCCCCCAACGATAAAAAAAGAAAAAAATCACTTGTGCCAGACCATTCTTTCGTCCTCCTATCAGTATATAGGTCGTGATTAGCAGGCAACAAAATTTAATAAAAGTGTGAAATATTCGATTACTTGAGTAAACTATACATGTACAGTAGGCAAATATTTACTATAAAATGGCTATAATTTAATAATTGCATTAAAGTGTCTTTGCAAGGGCTTAAATTTACTTAATTTATCATTTCTACTTTTGGATTGTGTATAATAATTTGGAATTAGACCGTGCTGATAGCGGAATATGATTTTGCAAACATAAGTTAAAAAACATATTTTGGGCGTTTGTGCTATAAAGGTACTCGTAGTTTAAATTTTAAGGTCGTCTATTCATTATTCCAAATTATACCAGCAATTCATAAAATAATTTCAGTATAAAATATAATAATAACATCACTTTACAACAACGAGGTCATTTATAATTGCGTTTATATGACCTTAAAATAATAATTGAATCTATAATTTTTTTTGCAACTTCCCTTTTTATTTCAGTGCAACCAGGGGCGGTGATCAAATTGGACACACGCCCCCTCAATTTTTTTGGATGTGTCAGCCCACCCCCCTCCAAGAATTTTGAGAAATGTAGAAAAATAAATTACGTAGGTATTAAACTGCAACATCAGTGCACCATTACATTCGAGCCGTCACGTGCTCTAAAATGCAACCCTTTTTCTATTTAATCTGGTGAAAGGGGCATAATATTTTGTCATTCATTCATTGCCAGAGTTTTATCGACCATTATTTCTGAAGAGGAGACGAAACAACGGTCATAAAAAGATATATATATATATATTTTTTTTTTGGGGGGGGGGGAGCGACTACTATCAGTGAATAAGATCATGTAATGTGATACATATTTCTCCAATAGCTGTTTATACCTTTCGTGCCTGGCAGATGAAAAAAAATGCCACGGTATAACATTGCAATCATGACAATGGCAGAGCCCCCCCCCCCCTAAAAAAAAAAAATAATAAAAATAAAAAAAATAGCGGAATATGATTTTGCAAACATAAGTTAAGAGGATGCGTACGAACAGTATAGTTCGTGATTAGCAGGCAACAAAATATAATAAAAGTGTGAAATATTCGATTACTTTAGTAAACTATACGTGTACAGTAGGCCTATATCTACTATAAAATGGCTATAATTTGATAATTGTCTTTGTAAAAGAGAGCTTAGTTTTTCCTTAATTTATTCTATACTTTTAGATTGTGTATAATAATCAATTAGACCGTGCTGATAGTGGAATATGATTTTGCAAACATAGGTTGAAAGCTATATTGTGGGCGTTTATGCTATATTTATTCGTAATTAAATTTTAAGGTCGTCTATGCATTATTCCAAGTTTTACCAGGAACTCATAAACTTATTTTAATATAAAATATAATAATAACACTTCATTATGGCAACAAGGTCATTTGTATATTGCGTTTGTATGACCTTAAAATATCAATTAAATCTATAACCTTCTTGCACCTCGTACAGTTACTAAAATATACTTTTTTTGTTGTTTTATTTGCTTTGTGATTTACATCGCCAAAACAATATTATTTAGTCTATGAAAACTTTATTCAGACCGAATAACAGGTGTCCTTGACAGGTTATACTTAAAAATAATTGCCATGCTCAGTTACAAAACAAAAAAAAATGTAATAAAACCAACCTGTATAATAATCTATAAATAGGTATTCTTATAACTCGTTGATCAGATCGAAGTATATTTTAATTTCAGTATCACCAGACTTTCCAGGATTTCCAGCTAACTATAAATTGAAAATGAATTTCAATTTTATTGTTGCTTTATTGCTATCAGGTGTGTTAACTGAGGCAGTACCTGTTCCCAATGAACAATCGGATAACAAGGTAATTATTGGTATCATTATTTTTATTTAATTATACTGCGCCTTTTTCATTTTTTTAATTAATTAATTTATTTATTTATTCATTTATCATATTTGTCAGTAAATGTCATTAATTCTAAACCAATCTGTTCGTGGTAAGTTGGCAAAAGTTGTCACAAAAGTAAAGGACTTTAATGCTTATTTGTTTAAAAATACTCATTGCTCGTAATGCCGGACAGGCCTATTACGAGCAATGAATATTTTTAAACAAATAATAATAAAAAAATAAAATAATAAAAAAAAATCATGACACCCCGCCCCAGTCTCCTATTTTGATAATCAGAGTATGATATGCATACTCCTACACCGGAAGTTAATTCCGTCATGAATTTGCCTTTTTAAAAGTAATTTTAGCTTTATAGGCCAGGTGAGAGGTACATTGTTAGAAAGTAGTTTTGCTGGAAGAGTTAGAAACTGTCGTATATGATTATAAAATACAATTATGAAGGTTCACTTATTCCAATTTATGCCTCCATTTCAATACAATTTAAGAATAAGTTTAGAGAGAGAGGTAAATTGATATCAAAATAATTTTAATGGCAGAGTTAGAATCTGTCGTATGATAATGATATAGATACTGCAAAAGGAGATAAGACGAAAGATGTTGAGCGCTTATTTCCAAAAGGTGCTATATTGTAATTTCAGAGAGAGAGAGAGAGAAAAAAAAAGAGTTAGTTTACCATATTTCAGACAGTCTTGGATGGAAAAGTTTAAAGAAAACTCAACGGAGGAACTTTATTGTTCAAATTATTTCTTTTTTTCCTTTTAAGTGAACAAAATGATTAAAATCAAATCAAATTCAAACAAAAATAAGATACCTTAACCATACTGTCCTCTTGTTTAATACATTTCAAATAAAATAATGACTCAAATTTTAAATTTCGATTTAAAGTTATAATATTTGTTCTTTTATCATGTTTATACCACTTTAAATTCTTTAAATGATTCCTATAAGTAATATATTGAGCAAAATTAATAATCAAATCTACTAACTCGTAACTTGAGTTCTCAACGTCATACCAAACTTTTAATATTTTTCAGTGAACTGAATATCCAAACCACAGAAAATAGAACCCTTTTCACTTTCAAACATCATTTGCTTTGAAGTTTCAAAAGTATTACAGATGATATGTGTATTATAGTCTAAAATATTCCATTTACATAAATAATTATCATACAAACGTTTCTTTTGTTTTTTAGTTCCACAAAATAATATATAATTATTAACCTATTAATTTGTTTTATGATATGTTTGGGTGTTGGAACAGCAGTTGCCACCTTTTATTATTTGTGATGGTGCTAGCATCTTTATAACTACGATTTTACCGTAGTCCACCAAATGGCGCATTTTCCACAAATCCTTTTTTTTAAATATTTTTTATATAACCTTTTTCCAACAATTTATTTTTAATCTTGTCGATTTTCCTTTCCAATTTAGAGTTTCCACTTCTTTCATTTTCTCCCCTACATAAATTACAAGAAATTTAAATGAATCGTCTGAAATAGTTAGTCCTTCAATTTCATTACCATCACATATATATATTTGAAATCTGCATTATTTTTTCTATTTATCCCGATTTACTTGAATACTGGCTTATCTATCAAATTTATTTATTTCATCTATTGCGTGCTTCACTGATTAAAGGAGGAATCCGGGCTAAAATTAAATTTTTTTGTAAAGTAAAGTAAAAATTTAACAAGCTCAACACAGAAAATTTCATCAAAATCAGATGAAAATATCAAAGTTATGCGTTTTTTAGGTGTTGATTTTTTTTTTCATAAAACAGTTCTTGGCAGGTCTCATGAACAGGTCTCATGAATAATTGAATACTCAAATGAGCAAACTGATGATTCCTATTCCTATTTATCTCATTTTTTAATACATTGCGTATAAATAAGTAAAAGCACTTGTGACCTTGAACATTCCACAAGAATTAATCCCTGTTTTTATGTCCTTGGGGCAGAAAATTTTGAATTGGTATTTCATACCATAAAATACAAAGAAAGTAGGGGGACTGTGACATCATCAGTTTGCCAATTTGAAGAACTGTTTCCTAAAAAAATTCAGACCTAAGAAAACTCATAACTTTGCTATTTCATATCCGATTTTGATGAAATTTTCAGTGTTGTGCTTTTTAGATTATACTTTATTTTTCTGATAATTCAAACTCCAGCCCGGAGGAGTTCTTTAAGCGAATTCTGCATATTGTGCCATTTCTATTACTGTTTCAGGAACCTCATTATTTTGATCTAGAATTTGTATTCCTTTAATATATTTATTTTCATTTACTTTTAATTCCAGTATTTCTGCCACTATAATAAATAACAATGCTGACTTATGGCATCCCTGTCTTACGCCTTTCTCAATTGAAAATTTTCAGAGAGCCATCCATATAAACATCTACCACATGCATTATGATATAATGTGCGAATCCATTTTATGTACATGTCTTAGAAACCATTTTTTTTTTATAGTGTTCTAAAGAGGAATTAATGATTAACATTGTCAAAAGCTTCAATAAACATAATAATACCTGGAACACGCTCCGATTCACAGACTTAGTCAATTATATCTTGTATAAGACGTACATTTTCAGTAGCTGATCTTCCTTTCATAAAACCTGACTGACTTAAGGCCTCGTCACACCGAGTCCGGTCCGGGTCACGGCACGGGCCCGTTCCGGTTCAACAATGGGCAAAAACGGTCAAAATGAATCGGCCGCGTACTATTGCAATGAGACTGGTCACAACAAACACGGACTGTGCCGTACTAGCTGGAACGGCAACCGGTACGGCTTTTGTGGGATCGCTCTTGGAGCGATTTGAGACGGTTTGCCGTACCGGTTACCGGACCGGACTCGGTGTGACGAGGCCTTTAGGCTCAATAATATTCACAAGCATCTACCAGATTACTGATATTACCTTGATAACCAATTTTCATCAAAATAGTCTTTAGTTTTTTCCTTTTGGAATTAGGCTCTTAATACACAGTGTCCTAATAATTAAAAAAAAAAACCATGTAAAACATGTAATCAAAAAGGGGTGTCCAGACTGGTTGTTTTTATGGGTGTCTGGAAAACGAAAACCGGGGATAGCATCTGTGCCTGTTTCGGCCTTCGTTTCGTTTCTAAATCACCAGAAAAAAAGTGAAGTGTCTAAAGCGACAAAGTTCGCTGATCAGTGGCTCGTGAGACTCAGAGCTACAATAAAGAGTACATTTCCTATATAAGGGTCGACATAATCTAACGGAGTCAGCGATAATACATGCGAGTCTAGTACCATCTGGTGGAGTCGAGCTTTGCAAGTGTAATCAGAGTCACAGATTTCTCTATTAGGGGAGTCAGCAATGGACTCCTTTATGGTAACAATCTTATTTTTCACTGAAGTAAAAGGAGTCGGGAAAAAGTATCAAGAGAGGTCTCTGTGACCTCCTATAATCTCATGGATTCAAGAAAGAACAATGCAGGCGGAGTCCTCTTTTGGTGTTAATACTCTTTCGAAGAGGTCACTGGTTTTTGTAATGACTAAAAAGGTCGGAGAAGGTATCTTAGAGAGATCTTTTGACTCTATAATTTTGATTGAAAAAGTAACGTCAGAGTCGCATGTTCCTTTTGGTGTCGTAAATATCGCTTTCGAAGAGGTCATTTTATATGTATTGAAAAGTGTTCAGGAAGAGTACAATGGAGAGTCTTTGTGTCCGCTTTAAATCTCACGTCGGAAAATGAACAATCAAGAGTCGGTGGATTTCTCGTTTTTGGATTGTCAAGATATCTTCGAAAAGAGTCTTTTTATATGATATTAAAAAGAGTCGGGGAAAAAGTATCATAGAGAGCTTGTGACCCCTATTTATGATTGAAAAGTAACATTCAGAGTCGGGTTTTTTCCTTTGGTGTCGAAATACTTTTCGAAGAGTCAGTGTTATGATATGAAACGTCAGGAAGAGTATCATAGGAGAGTCTTATGGACGTTTATGATCCTCATGATCTGCAAAGGTACAATCAGGGTAGGTTTTCTTCTTTTTGTGTCAATAGACTCTTTCGGAAGAGTCACTTTTTATATGATAGTTAAAGGTGGGAAAAAGTATCATGAGGAGTCTTTGTGACGCTATAATGATGATTGAGAAAAGTAACATCAAGTCGGCATGTCTCTTCTCTTGGTGTCTAGCAACTCTTTCGAGAGTCACTTTTATATGACTATTGGAAAGTGTCAGGAAAGGGATCATGGGGAGTCTTTGTTGACCTTATAACCTCATGATACGGAAAAAGGTAACAATCAGGGTCGGGATTTCCGCTTTTTGGTGTGTCAAATAGAATCTGTTCGAAGGTCACTTAAATGATATAGTTGAAAAAGAGTCGGAAAAAGAGTATTATGAGAGTTGTTGTGACCCCTAGTATTCCTCATGATTTGAAAAAGTAACATTAGAGTCGGTTATGTCTCCTTTATTGGGTGCTCTCAGTACACATTTGTCGCAAGAATCATTTTATATTATGTATTTAAAAGGTCGGGAAAGGTATATGAGAGTCTTTGTGAACCCCTATACCTCATGATTTGAAAAGTAATCGGTCGATGGGATTCCTTGTTTTGGTGTAGAAGATAACTCTGTCGAGATCAGTTTATATATGACTATGAGAAGTGTCAGGAAAGGTAGATGGAGAGTCTCTATGGCCTTATGATCCTCATGATGCTGCAAAAAGTAACATAATATCAGGGGATTGAGATTATCTCGATGTATTTGGGTGTCGCAATACTCTTGTTGCGAGTGATGTTATAAGGTCTTTTTTTATGACTATTAAAAGAGGACCGGGAAAAGTAACATAAAGAGAATTTTGTGAACCAAGGCTTATATATCCCTCATGATTTGAAAAGTTAACAATCAGAGTCTGATTTTCCTGTTTGTGTGTCCAAAAACCTTTCAAAAGTCAGTTATATGATATTTTAAGGAGTGGGAGAAAGTATCACTAGGAGATTTCTGTGACAGCTCTATTAAAATCAATTGGTAGACGTTATCGAATCACACTAATTTTTTTTTTTTAATTGAATTTATAAAATTGAGGACAATTTTTGTAAGAAGGATTATATGTAGGATGTTTTTGTAAGCAAATTTTAGGTTTCTTTGTTAGTTGATTATTTCTATTCAGCTTGGTATTTAGTTAGCTTTGTTCACATCCTTTCCTCTTTGACTTTCACCTTCTCTATCATTCCATGTTACTATTCAGTGTTTCAATTCTATAATTCCACATCTGATGTATTTTGTTTACATCTTATTAATATCATCTCATCTTTATCTCTTACAATCTCTTATTCTTATTGGTTATTCTTATGATTGGACTTTTACATTTTGAAGTTGGTCTCATTCTCTTTATTTCTATTGGTAAATCTGACTAATTGAATATGGTAATTTATCTTGTATTAAGTGATTTCTGAGTGGCAGTGCCCGTTGTGAAGTAGATCAGGTGCCTATACCAGACTTCATCAAGTTTATAGATTGTCTTTTATTTCGGGTCTTGTTCCTGTTCTGTTTTTGAATCCTTCGCGTTTGCTGCATCTAGGGACAACGTTGACCCCAACCGAGTTTAGATGACACTCATTGGAGTCTTCCTTATTTGACCCCTAGAGGAGTTGAGCATAGGGAGTTTGATGATGAACTCTTAGAGTCTCCACTGACCCTGCCAGTCCCTTAACATGCTGACTCTTATGGGAGTCATCTCGGAAATGCACCCCCCAGATGGTATAGAGGAACCATATCAGAGTCTCTACACCTTCATCATGAGTCAGCATACTGTTGGCCCAACGGAGTTTAGATGACACGGATCAAGGAGTACCACTGCATCTGTATAGGAGTTGCAAGGATCCAATTCTCTTCAATTAGTCAAAGTGAAGACGAGAGTAGCAGGAGTGAGTTCAGGTGTTTGGAGGCTATGTCCAACACCGACATGGACTCTTTGGTAGCATTTGTTCGAGAGACTCTCAACAAGAGTCCATTGCATGTTAGTACTTCCTGAGGGGTCAGGTGGGGGGGACCCCAACTCCAATGAAGTGGCTGTGGGTCCTTTAATTACGTGATCATGCTTATACTGATGACTGCCGCTTGGTCCAAGTTCTGGGTCTCTGCTAGGAGTGTAAGGTGGTAGATCTCTGATATGGTTTTGTCCTAAAAACTCGCTATGGGTTTGCATTTGTTCATGAGATGACTCAGATCGTCGCATGTTATCTCTTGGAGGTGTCAGTGGTAGATCACTAATGAATGAGTGGGTACGTCTGTGTAATATGGTGTGTCTCGTCTTCTTGTAAGTATAATGGACTCCTGTAAGGGTAGTTAAGTGGTAGCTCTGATATGGTTTCCGTTCTATTTCTGCTGAGGGGGTAGTGACATTGTTGTGCCGAGAATGTCCATTAAGTGAGTCTAGCAATGTTAAGCGTTACCTGACGTCAAGATGGGTGTGAAGTCCATGAGGTGTATCTAACTCGACCATGATGCTAGACACTCTAGGGAAATAGGAAGTACTTCCAATGAGGGTGTATCTAGACGTCTGTTTGGGGTCGACGTTTGTCCCTGAAGGATGACACTCGGAGAGAGTCCAGTAGTATGACTCCAGCTTGGATCAAGAGTAGACTCCCATCGAGGGTTATCTAACTCTGGTTGGGGGGGGGGGATTGAATTTGTCCCTGAGATGACACCTCGAAGAGAGTCTAGTCTGATTTGACTCCAGATGAGAGTCAAGAAAGAGTAGACTCCACCACGAGGTGTTATCTAACGTCTTGTTTGGGGGGGGTTGACCACGTTTGTCCCTGATGATATGACACTCAGAGTAGTCTAACATTCTTGACTCTAGTCGGAGTCAAGAGGTTAGACTCCAATAACGGTGTCATTTGTACTCAATTAAGAGTCTGCTTTAAACCAATTAGATGTCATCTCAGGGACAGAGCTGGACTCTTGTAAAAGGTGTCACTTAGACACTTATTTTTGTTTCTGTGTGCTGTTTTAGTGTCTGGAAAACGTAAACTGAGGTATCGCATCCATCTAAAGTAGTAAGGGGTATTCACTTCGCGGAAACAAAGTTGAGACACATCTTGCCGAACATGCATTGTACCAGCTTTATTCGCGACGAATCTTTCGTGCGACGTACAAAAGTTAACGTGGCACAAAAGACGGATTAGCCAGCATTGCCATTTGTCTAGATCTGTCCCTGTAGCACACAAAAATGCTGTCGCGGAGAGAGGGACAGAAATATAGTGCGAATGCCATTCTGGCAAATATGTCTCAATTTGTTTCGCGACGTGAATAGCACCCAAAATACTTCTTAGTTCATTATTATATTCAGCTCAAATTCAGCAATATTCTGATCTTAGGATACGTTAACAGCTGTACTTTTTGAGATCATAACAAAATAGACTGTAATTTAATCTCGTTATCATCTAAAATATATATAACAGATAGAATAGTATAGATAGGATAAACGGTTTAGATAAAAGGCAATCATTGCGGCAAAGCGATTGCGATGCAGTTTACAAAAGTTTAAAAATATCATAATCATACAATGATAGTACAGACGGTTATAATCAATTTGATTCTATCTTTATATTATAAATGTATAGAGTCATATTTATGTACAAATAGATTGAATTATCACGTCGTGTGTAACAATTTATCGATATATGCAATAATAATTTATGTATTATATATTATTACACCATAATTTATGTGCCATATTATTTTATGATATTAATGCCAAGCTATCGTAAAATATTAATGCTTCACTACCTTCTCGTATTTCAAAATTGTGGATCTAATAATTATCTGACACTGATGTGTTTAGTGTCGGTGTTTGTATGTCGTCATATGTCAAACTTTTTTTTCATCATGAGGATGCTTAATCAGTGGTGAATGGAAAAATCAAGATCGGGATTTTTAAAATGATTGGCTAATTAGAATTTAGGGTTCGGACTGCTATGCTGTGAGTCAGGTTCAGAATTGTCTATGATTATTAACAACTGCAGTACGCCCTGACTGTAGCAATTCACGTATGATACTGGCGCTTAGTGGCATTCTGTAATTTTTGCGTCTACCGATTGAACAATGACTCTCGGACCGCTACGTGTCTTTCGGGTCTTCGGTGTTCCTAAACTCGTTGCTGGGTGTGCTGTAAATAACGAAAGACCGAAAGACAGGTCAGACATATATTGCCTAAATTTCAGCTCGCAATATAATAATGAAATAAAGTTGGTATCTTAGGTTAGCTTATGTACGGGTGTGCGATTCCCGATCTTCGCGTTCCAGACACCCAACAAGTAGTAATTTGGAAAGACGAAAGACAGAAGACCTGGGGACCAGAGGCGTGTTCAGCACAGAGAGGTTCCGTCTTCGTCTCGTTTTCCAGACACCCATAAATCCATGTAAACAGGGAGTAAATGATACAGAGGAAAGTGGAATATAGGTTTAGAGAAAAGAGAAAAGGGGAAGTTTCAAAAGATATTCTTTGATAAGAATAATTATTAATAAATGTCATGCATACTTGTGTTTGTGTTCCCTTCTTCTAATAGGATCTGTCGGAGTTGTTGAAGGATGAGATAATTCATTGAAGGACAGGGCTGCTTTTATTGGCAGGCACCAGGGCAAGTTTATAAGTTATCAGCCTGGCAGATATGAGAATCTGCATTTGCACAGCTTTTTGAAGAGGCTGTACTGATGGGTAAGAAATGAAATTAAATATCATTGCTTATTATGTAGGCCTATTACTAGAATCATTATGGTGTTTTTTAGTTTGCCATTTATTAAAACCCACATCTGAGAAGAAGCAATTCTTTAAACTGATACAAGGAACTGGAGATCTTTGTATTTTGTACAAGAGTGGATTTTGCACGCTTTTTTGAAAATTATTCAAAGTGGTATTGAAATCATCTAATGCCTGAATTACTTCACCTCTCGAGATAGCTGGGGCCACCTAATAAAATTGATCATCAAATTTGTGCTAACGACGATAGGACTCACTTGAGAGTATCGTTAGAATGAACATTTACGAGATTTGAGTGGCAATAGAGTTTAAAAATTGAATGGGAAATCCTATGTTTATAAGGTTCTGTTTTATTTAATATATAGGAACCTGCAGATGAACACCACATGACGGGAGCTTTCCAAGCTGATATGATGTTACTGATGAACAAAGGCTGAAAATCAATGAATATTAGTGTTGATGACGATGGTGAAAATCAAGTCAAACGAGGAGTTATAAAAGATAAGCTACATCTATCGCCAGCGGCAACTGGCCTTCTGGAATAGTGCCCAGTCGAGTTTAGTATACTAGTAAGGACGAGGCTAAGTTATTACTTCATACCATGTTAATTTATGACTCTTTTGCGCGCCCAATATAATTTATATCCACTTCGTTAAAGCGTTCTAATTTCTTCCGTTTGTCTACTCCTACATTATCCACTATGGGCTAAACTAATTAGTATTTGTCGCACTAAAAATTGGTCTAAGTTACAATTGGTCTAATGCATACTGTGGTCGATCTCACTTGGTCCAATTGGAAATTTTTTTAATATGCAAAAGTCTTATGCATTTTCGTCAATGCCAAACAAATATTTTATTTTGGTTCTCATTACCATTTTTTTTACTGGATTTCACTAAGTGGGTGCAGCAGACTGTGGGCGAAAATGCCGAATGCGACGAAAGGGTAAATACTTGAAGTGGTAATTAGACTAAAACCGCTATTAAGACGAACTAGTTGTGGAAGAAATGGACTTTCGAACTTGTGGAATGAGACCAAAACGGGACACTAAGTCAAAGTGGGTTTAGAAAATGACAACTTACCACCCATATAGGCTACGTACGGCTCGTTTCATTTTATAAAAAATATTAGTTTATTATTGAAGGAAGTTGTAGGGTAGCAAAGTTTGACTTTGTAAGAGTTACACAATTAGGGCCTATATCCATGGTTTTAATTATAGTTGCAAAATCTTTTTTCAACGAGTTGAGCTTTGAAGGGTGCGTGACTAAGAGGGTGAACAGATCTTTAATTCCTGTTTTTTGTTAACGAGTTAAACTTTTCATTAAAATTACTAACAAACCCTTCTTCTGTTTGGATTCATATAATTGCAACATCGTAGGCGTAACCAAGAGGACCAACGCCATCATCGCATATGGCGGACCATGGATGCAACCACAAGTCTAAAGTTCGTCTACATATGGTGAACGAACGTGGGGTAATGCACAGGACACCATTGCTCGTCTTCACATAGTAGTATTCAACAAGGTTGCTGGTCTTATGTAGGCAGAGTCCCGAAGCGACGTTCAGACACGTCTCCATAGGTGATGGATGCGAAAAGGTAGGGATGTATCAGTAGATCGGTGAAATTAGTTCCGGAATTTTCGTATCGTTCGTTAAAGTCCGACGACGGAGGGGGTTTGAGAACGCCTTTTGCTTTCAGGAGCAGGTTTGATCAGGACGGTATTCGGTAAATTAAGTACCAGATAATTCATTTCAATGGCTTTGTTGTGGGGATTGATGGTGGTGGTTGTTGATTGGTGTTTGTGTGGTGGCTTGATGATGATGATGTGATTAATGCATGGGGTGTCGCGGCGCAGTAGCGGTGATGGTGGTGGTGGTTGTTGTGGTGGTGATGGTGGTGGTGATGATAATGATGACGATGATGATTATTATATATTATTGTGATGGTGGTGGTGGTGGTACCTGGTTGTGGTGGTGATGGCGGTGGTGATGATGGTGGTGGTGACGGCGGCGGTGGCGTTGATGATGATGGCTTTGATGGTGGTGGTGGTGGTGGTGGTGCCCTTACAAAAATATCGTGTGGTACCACACAACGGTACCATACAAAATACCACAGGATTTTCCTATGGGTTTTTGGCACAAATACCACACAAAATACCATACAGCAGTACCATACAGCCAAAATACCATAGGATTTTCTTTGGTTTTTTGGCACAAATACCACACAAAATACCATACAGCAGTACCATACAGCCAAAATACCATAGGATTTCCTATGGTTTTTTGGCACAAATACCACACAAAATACCATACAGCAGTACCATACAGCCAAAATACCATAGGATTTCCTATGGTTTTTTGGCACAAATACCACAGGATTTCCTATGGTATTTTAGCACAAGTACCACAAAAAATACCATACAGGTGTACCATACAGAAAAAATACCTAATAGCATTATCCCAAACTAGTGCCACACATCAATACCGCACACACTTACCAGGATTATGACATACCGTTGCGACCGGAACACCACACGCCGTCAATTCAGGGGTACCACACGCCGTTACCACAGGACTGCCGCTAGACACCCAAGAATACCACACACTGGTATATATACCACTATTTAGCAAAAGTATTTTGGGTCACAGTTAGTTATTTTGTATTTCTTGATAATAATGCAAATGTCAAAACTATCGCTCTTGATGTTACTTTGTGTTTAGGAAATATATTTCCCTAAAAGAAAAAAAATATTAATATGCAGGCAATTACTAGTTAATGAGGTAAGCTTCACAAAATACTGATTTGTGCATACAAAAACATTGTATGCAAATGAGCTAATTACCATAGTACCACATGAAGTACCACAGGAATACCATACGACTACTAAACTTCAGCAGTAAACTGCCATAAATCCACTTTGACTAATGCCCGTTGGTTTCATCCCTGTTGGATGTTTGTCTTCAATCAGTTCGTCAAATTACCATCTGGTCTAATTAATTCCTATTTCGTCTAATCAAGTCGACTTGGTCAAACACCACTTAGTCAATTCCTGTAAGAAACTATCCCTTAGAAAAAAAAATATCCTGTGACAATACTACACAACGGTAGGTATTGGCGGCGTCCCGGGTGGGCGGGGGGACGATCGAGCCCCCCCCCCCCATCGATTTTTATTTTCTGGGGGATCGTCCACCCTCGATTTTTAAAGCTTAACAAAACTATATGTACATATAATAGACGAAGAGGCACAGTGTGCGTAAAATGTGCCAAGTTCAGATCATTAAAAAGCAAAATTTTCGGCTCGCGCTTCGCTTGCAAACAAAAACACCAGACAATAATTAAACTAATAATCTTTCTTGAGGTCCCTGTATTCATTTATTCTTTTATTTGTTACAACGCTTTATTTGTAACTTTGGCATAATGTGTGAGGTAGGTCATTCTATTGTGAATTTTGGATATTAGCCTATATTATATGTCTCTTTGGGGTGCTTTATTTATTCCGATCTAGTGTATAATTAATTCCTCTCCAAATTTGGCGGCAATCAGGGGGACGTGTCCCCTTGATTTTCAAAGCTTCACATTTTGTTTTTATTTTCTAAATAATTTGGATAAATTTTATATTTGCCCACTTTTCTAAATGAGATGGAAATAAACTTTTAAATTTCTTTAAATTCTTTTTTTTTTTTTTTTTTTTCAGGTCCGTATCGTTAAAAAAGTGACCATATTCAGAAAGGGATTACAAACATATATATTGTAAAACGTTGATTAATGAGATTTTCACTCGCTCTTCGGAATTGTATTTTCTTTACGGGTAGTGATTATCAGCTAGTGAATACAATGATTAATGTTATTATAGAGCAAAAATTTTAGCTCGCGCTTCGCGCTCACAAACAAATAACAATACAATGATTTAACGATTTAACTATGTCTTCAGGTCGTAATTTGTGGAATATGTTTTATTTGTTCCAACCTTATATTCTTAAAATTGTCATTAGTTTCTGCATAATATGTGAAATAGATCATTCTATTTCGAATTTTGGGTATACAAATATTTAGGAAGCCTTATTCCGTTCGAGTCTATAATAATTCCCATTCCGGGGTCTCCGTTCTCCCCCCACGCCTGACCGTCATCACATGAAATCGCCGCCCCTGATGGAAGGGGAGACTGGGACAATAATTGTAACACGGGGCGATTGTAACAGAGGCTCCCATCCCTAGCAGAAACATGCTTCAAACTTAACCTATGTAAAAAAAAAAAAAAAAAAAAAATAATAATAATAAAAAAGTGCATTTCGTCGCTCCACGTGACGTTTTGAGTGTAAGCAAATTTAACGGTTCATGGAACTTTTTACATGTGGTATTTGTGCCATACATGTGGTATTTGTGCAAAAAAAAAAAACATACAACAATGCCATACACTGGTATATGTGTAAAAAAAAAACATACAGCAATACCATACATATGGTATTTGTGCCAAAAAAAAAAAACATACAGCAATACCATACATATGGTATATGTGTAAAAAAAAACAAACCATACAGCAATACCATACATATGATATTTGTGCCAAAAACCATACAGCAATTATGGAATTTGTGCCAAAAAACATACAGCAATACCATACATATGATATTTGTGCCAAAAAACCATACAGCAATACCATACATAATTATGGTATTTGTGCCAAAAAACCATACAACAATACCATTCATATGGTAGGGTACATGCAGGTAATATGGGCCCCCTAAACTCATTTCCCTAATTTGCATAAAATTACAAAATGACACACAGTCTAATCTTTGTTTATATGAATCAATAACTACTGCTCTAACTTTTATTGTGAAGAAAAAACAATTACCACCAACCCCCCTGTCTGCAATATTCAAATGTTGACGTCATTACCAAAGTGCCCATATTACCTGCATGTGCAGGTAATATGGGCACATGTATTTAATGTATGTTTTAAAAACTACAATGACTCTACTATGTCTGGAATTTGCTTAAAATGTTGAAAATCATTAAGTTTAAGATGTCATTTGAAATTATAAGACCCTTCAGTAAATACTTTGACTATATATTTCATTGTTTTGTATTTTGTATATTATTTCTTTTTTAAAGGGGAAGTTCACCCTGGAATTTTATTGGTCTTAAAAAATAAAGAAAAATAATTTAAAAATATTAGGGAAAGTTTGAAGAAAATCAACCAAAAAATAGTGAAGTTATGAATAATTAAAGTTTTGATTCTGTGACGTCACGTGCGAGCAGCTCTCCCATTGGTTGTGTATGTAAATTCTATAAATTTTTCCTTTTGTCATGGTTCTTGATAAACGAATGGGTCAATTTGATATATTCATGTATATGAACATTATGTTTGATAGTATAGAGACCGCACAGGAGACATAATTAATTTCTTCTGGAAAAAAATGACATTTTATGGAATTTACACTACATAGCACATAGGATATCTGCTCGCATGTGACGTCACAGAATCGAAACTTTGAATATTCATAACTTTATCATTTTTTGGTTGATTTTCTCCAAACCTTCACTCATATTTTTTGTTTATTTTTCTGCATATTTTAAAACCAATTTAAACCCAGGGTGAACTTCCCCTTTAAATATTATTTAAATATTATTTTCATTATACAAGTCAATATAGGCCTACAATAAGTTATTTATATTAATAATATACTGTGAATATACCCCAAAAATATCGTAGCAAAGAGATTGATGCCTCATCCCAATACTAAATACCAGAATCATTTCCGCCATTTTGGATGGCCCATATTTAGTGCGGTATTGTATGTCATCAAAACATCTCCCGTGCGACTGAAACGCCCATTTTGATATTTTTGCATTTTTGGGTCCATTAGGATCCAAGCCTTCAGAAATTGATGGGGTTCAAATTTTCAGACCCCTCCTTCATTTTCTGGGGGCCCTTTAAAGGGCGCCATATTGGCCCATTAGAAAAATGTTGTGCATTCCTCCTCAAATCAAATTTTCCTTACAATTTTTAATCTAAAATGACCAGAAATGTCATAGTAGTTCATTATCAGTGACATTTCATCCTAACAGTTTTATTATTTTTACCATAATGGGGCTCAATTGAAGAATTATGACAACAAAATAAAAAATAAAAAATGAAAATGTTAAAAAACGAGTCAATTTTCTTTATTTTGGGCTAAAATTTTGAAATTAAAAGACACTTTATAAATATTCAGTGGTAAAGTTGAAGCACATATATCATACACCATCAACATAACTATATTTGACAAGTTAAATGTAAAAAATCAGCCCTAATTATCCCTGAATTATCATAATTCAAAACAGTAGAGGCGCCATAAACATTTGGAAAATAACTTAAAATCTCTTCAAAATCATCTTTTGGACGCTTTAAATGCACGAACAGAAAGGAGACAAAAATTAGTTATATATACAGTATTTTCCACATGGTAATAATGCAATATCATGCATTCTTCTTTGTTACTTTATTATGCCCCCCCCCCCCCCCCCGTCACGCCTCCGATATCACTACAAGTTGTAAATTTATTTTGTATGGATAATCTTCTTCATTACATTAAATTGTTCATGGACTGATCATGAGGACTCTTTCTTTCATGTGTTGACACTTCTACATGCAATTTTTTTTTTTTTTTTGGGGGGGGAGGATGAAGAACACACAAAAACTACAAACAACAAGGAAAAACTAAATAACAAAGGGCAAGCAACAAAAAGCTACCATATCTAAAATTTGGGAATCATTGCTCTATCATTCGGTTTTCGCGTTTCACAGTCATTTTTTTTTTTTTTAGACCGGATTACTTTTAACAGCCGGAAAGGTGATTCGAAATATTTCAGTGCATACCCCCCCCCCTTGACCCAACACTTCTAACTTGGCGTTTGTTGTTTGTTTTTTGTTTGTTTTTTGTTGGAGGGAGGTGGAGGGAGTCTCAGATATCATTAAGCCCCTCCAATAAAGATTATATGAGAGGTGGGATCAGTGACCCCCTTCTAATTTCTTTTAATTACAGCTCACTTTTCGCGTCTCTATTGACATTAGGGTTGGGCGAATCTCAAACCTTTTTTTCAAACAAGTTGTTTCTATAGTAAATTCGACAGATAAGAAAACTGGAAAAATGACATTATTTTTGCATACGATGACGTCTTACGTCGCTAAGAGTGCAAAAAACCAAAATGCCGCTAATAAATGGCGTATTATGCCCAATTATCACATCTTTTATACGTATAAACCACTTTTATTGCGTTTTATATGGCTTTTTGGTGTCAGGTAACCCAACATGATTAATCCAACATGATTATCCTACCAAAGTTGACTGTAGGTAGTTTGGTAGTTAGTTTCATCAATATCGAGCAAAATCACTCTCAATATCAAAATCACTAATACACCTATAAACACATCATTAGGTACATTAGGTCATGATAAAATGTCAGATTTGAGCTTTTTAGACCATCAAATCCATAAAGAAACAAAATAAAACCAGTTTTATACCTATATAAGTGTGTGTATGAATGGGCAAATACACTATTTTGGTTTTTTGCACTTAGCGACGTCAGACATCATCGTACACAAAAATCATTGTCATTTTTGGATTCTACATCAAATTTGACTATAGAAGTAACTTGTTTAATAACTTTTCAGAAAAAGTAAATTATTTGCCCAACCCTATTGACATATTATCAGGTGTCTGATTTGCACTTGAATGATGTTTAAAATAGATACACTTGCAGGGTCTGAGCCCCCCCCCCTACCTCGATATCTTGGTTGGAGCCTGTAATACTATGAACCCCATTTTGAGGGGCATGGTATTATTTGCCCCTCCCCTCCTTGCCCCCTCCCAAATTTGTTTGGAAACATGAAGATACATTCAAATCCTCAAATAACAGATCCTTTAGCCAACTCTGCGCTTTCCAAATCTTTAAATTCTAGAAAGTTTGTTTTTTTTTGGTGTGTTTGTTGTTTCTTTTTGTGTTTTGTTGTTTTTTATTTATAGGAACCAAAGGGTCACTATTAATTTTAATGGGTATCAGCCTTTTGAGCACCCCGTTTGTTTGTGGCGTTGGGTCTTCATTAATCATTGAGCCTTACAAGGGCCATTGAACCCCTTCTCCTCTGTAGGAGGCTAGCGATATTACTGAGCCGCTCTCCCTGCTCCCAATTTGCTATGAAACAACTCACTTTTCAGGTCTATCATCAAGATCTTGACTTTTATTTTAAGCTCGCCCTGCGTGCTCAAATGCCTTTAAGTTAATTATTTTTGATAGGAACCAGGGGGTTCCTTACTTTAACTTTGTTGGGGCTCACCTATATTTCGGGGGCAGGGGCTTCATATCATTGAACCCTCTTGCTCCCAATTTGTTATAAAAGGTTTATTTTTATGCAATTATTTGCTCGCTCTACGAGCTCGCATGACTTAATGTCTAAACCGCCCAACTATCTCGGATTTTGGCTTAGCAATAGTCAGGCGCGGATCCAGGGGGAAGCAGCGGGCCCGTACCCCTCCTAAAAAATAAATAAATAAAAAAAGAGGGGAACAAATAAGACTTGCTGACACGATTGACCAACATAACCTTTTTGGTGGCTGAAGGCCGAAAAAATTAACACCTACTACCCCCCCCCCCCCCCCCCCCCGCCCGCCGCTTATTGCACGACCAGCGAAAAACTGATGTATCTTTTTGCTCGCTCGGTGTGATGGGAAAAAAAAATTGGGTGTACAAACATCCGAAAATCCAATGTTGATACTAATAGTCAAGGGGTACTAGTATGCTTTTGTTGAGCGGATGTGCGCACAAGATGATACAATTATTATTCTACACCAAGTTCTTGTCATTCTTTTCGAGTTAAAATGCAAGAACTGGCGGATTAAGGATTTAGAAAATACGGGGGCTAATACCGAAAATTTGGAAAAAATAGGGGACGCAGCCGAAAATATTCAAATTTAACATGTACAGTCAATGAGTGGTTTTGAAATTATAGAGGGGGTGCGCGTCCCCAGCACCCCCGCCTGTATCCGCCATTGGCGTCGTAGCATCTTAATTAAAGAAATAGTGTCCGCTTCCTTGTAATTTTTTATGTGAAATTTCAAGCAGGCGATGAGTGTAGGGCGGCAAATACCATTCGTAACAAAACAAAACTTGCGATTTTAATAAACTTTATTTGCAAAAATACTATAGTTCTAAACTTTCTTTTATTTTTTAATTATCCATGCATTTAGAGTGACCAGAAGGTGATATTTAAGAGTATTTTTTGAAACTTTATCAAAAT
>CALNVZ010000218.1:1337338-1358667 GCA_940671915.1 Paracentrotus lividus | reverse complement strand
TGACGCCACAAAGTAAAAATATATTACTATGCGTGTCTGCCTGTGTTCGATTCCTCTCGACGCATCACAGTCAAGTGACAATAGTGTTGCCTCTGCCAAGTCGCGTCCATGCCAGGTTTAACATTATAATAAATTAGATTTACACAATCCCCAATTGAATGATGTAGGTATGAAAAAAATGTCCTTATAAGTAGAACATACCTGTTTTGCTCCCCGATACGGAAGTGCATTAAATCAAGAACATAATTGCCTAGCTAAAACTTTAGGGTTAAGTAAGCGACCTGTACAGCTGGTGGTCGAGGGAAGGAATGTGTGAGATGAATACTTTACCGTTTAGGCGTGAAAAGATTAGTTGAAGACAGGTGGGCTGCATAAGCTGACCGAGATTCAGGTTTCAAACGGATGGGAAGTGGAAATGTATTTTGAAAGAGAAGTCCAGACAGTGGCTTTAGAGGGGTAAGGTGCTGGATGGGTCAAAAAGAGGGCCTATATGTAAATTTCACCGAATATTGAAATTGATTGTAGGTTAATTAATGCATATGTAATAGGGGGCTGGGATGAATATGTAGATAAAAGACCAGGGGGCTGACCAGACAGGCTTTCCTTCCGTCGCGTGGCTCACCTCTGTCATGCTCCGGACACTCAAAAATTTTCCGGTGCCTTCGCCTCGCCTGAGTCCAACACTTCCTTTACTTAATACCTGAACAAATTCAAATAATGAATTTTCAGCGTATTCGCCCCTTCTTTCGGGTGTTAGGGAATAGAAGGAAGAAGTTAAAGAAATGCAGATTGCAGGCAGTGGGATGTGATACGGGGGGTGGTACCAATGTAGTGTACCGATCTGGTAGATAGTGAGTATAGTCTTCTTTCACCTCTACTCGACGATATAGACTGACGTTAAAGTAACTTGAGTAACTGTTCAGATTGTGTTCGCAGTTTTGAAGCCAGATAAAATTTATCTAAAAAGATGAGAAGACTCTGGAATACATGTGGTGGATCGTCAACGGAAGACTTCACGAGAGTCGAGAGTATGCGAGCATTCATACTGCGTAGAAAGGCACAAATCACGGTTCATCCAAAAAGCCAAGCTCACTCTTTAAGCAGCCAACTGCCGCGTTGCACTCATCCACTTCAGAATCAGAGGGAAGCATTTCGACGATATCCTTCACAACACTTGTCTTTCGCAAGCCATCTTAAGTTCGTCTCGCATTTACCCGGACATTGCTTAGTGGCCACCATCTGTTTATTAAGAACGCTTAATTATAAAAGAAGACAGGACAAGAGGACAGGAACTCTTCTTTCTTTCCTTTCTATCTTCTTTGTACCAGTATACCTGTTTGTTATGTTATATGCTGCGCAAGCAACATGTCATTTCTGTGAGTATGAAACATTGTAGTGTTGTTTTAGTATTTATTAACATTACGTGATACATGTGATTAAAGAGAGTAACAACCGTACTGTTAAGGTAGAAAACAAATCCTTCAAGTTCTTCCTAAGCTCTTTATTTAATTGGGGTGGTTCGTCGGTTCGGCGTTTTATTAACAAATTTAAACTAACAGAAAAGCTTCTACCCAGGGTGGAGGGGTGCTTTTACGACCCATCCCCCTCCCCCCTATCCACCCTCCTGATTTTACCAGCCTCTGGAATCAGGTCAGTGGGGCCTAGATAGAACCCACGACATTTCCGTCTTATCAGCCGAGGAAGACAAAAAGGATTTGAGTATCTTAAATATTGTATGAAAGCCGCCATAGAAGTTAGTTTCCGAAAGAGAGGTATGGTTTCAGCTAAGCAAGGTAAGGTTATGCTCCAGTAATATCGGGATATTTCTCAGGCATTAGAGAATTTGATAGTATAGTAATATAATTAATTATCAAGACACGTTTTGCATGGCCCGTTTCATATTTTCAAATCCTGAAGAAATATAAGATTATTGTCAAGATATTGCCATTAGGTCGATCAATCCGAATCGATGCTGAATTAATATTAAATTTGAGATCAATATACCTTAGTGGATATTAATCATAGAAGGAAGAAATTGTGTGGTGGTTAATGTGCCAAGTACTTATATTTTGCCTTAGACAAAGCATGTAGCTGGTTTATTGGTTCATTTACAGTAAATGCAAGTCAATTCTTTGATGATTTAGTTTGTTGTTATTGTCACTTTTAGGGTTACCAATATTATTGAGCCCCCCTCCCTGACCGACTCTGGCTAAGCGTTCAGGCGGAGATGCGATGTATGATAGCTTCTGTGTCAACAGACATCCGAGGAACCCTGCAGCGCATTTGTTCCCCCCTGTTAGATGTAACGGTGCCCCACCAGGTGTGTGCGTTTGGAGGCACCGCTCGGCGACCAAAAGGGCTAAATTATTGGGTTTAAAATTCCTTTTGGGCTGTGTTGCTCATTCATTGAAGAAACTAACTGATTTATTTTTTTTTAGTATATAATTTGTTTTCATTCTGAAATTGCCAAATGGGGTCGCGGGTAACAGATTGTTTGGTATTTGGTTCAAAAACACAGTACGAGTGACTGAAGATATTAAAGATTTTGGAAGATGCGGGATGATTCTGTGATAAATCGGAAAGGATTCTGTTACGGGGAAGAACAGGAAATGCTTATTGTAGGCTGTTGAGACCCCGAAAGAGAACGAGGAGGCCCTTCCAGCTAAACAATTCAGAATTTATTAGGGGCGGCAAGTAGAGGTAAACCTGCCCCCCGCTTCTCACTATTTTCTGGGAAAATGGGGGCCCCCAGTTGAAAATAAACCACAGTTCATATTGCAGAATCAACACGGAATCCCCTTGTTTAGTGGGGAGGGGAGACCAAGATGGGGGAGAGACATCATTCGAAAAAGCTGGAAAATCTGCGAGCGGTCCAATGCCTCCAAACAAGATGAAGTCCTGCCCCATTAAACATTGAACCGATTATTCGCCGATCCTTGAAGGGAAGAGGACAGCGCAGGCAGGGTATTGTAATAACCTAGGTCCTATGCGACGCGCGAAGAAAACATAGAGAAAACTAGAAGGGTTCTATGGAACCGTAGAGAGCGGGCGGTGCCCTCCAACGCCTTATATGTCCACGCGCCAGCTAACAGATTTGAGCTGTGCGGCGTTTATAGCGCCAGATTACAGCTGTCTATAGAGATATAGGGGTGAGGAGAAAAGGGAGGGATAGCTGCTGGGCGAAAGACGAAACGCTACGACGTCTTTGGAAGGTTTAGGAGATGAAACCGTAAACAGCTATTAGGGCATCTTATGAACCGTTACAATTTTGACGAGTAGTGCGCTTTAGCCCGCGCATGAGCAAGAGGCGGTCGAGTTTAAAAGGTTTTCATTCACCAAACCAGACGACCTAGGCCAGTGCCCACTCCACTCCGGTAAAACATCCGAAGCTAAAATATAGCGCCTTAACACTACTTTGACTAGTGAATTACAAAGGAAAGTATCAGAAATTAAGGAGAGAGGTTAGGAAGACTTGAAGAAAACGGGGGGGGTACTAATAATTACCAACCCCAAGGTCATAATTAGAGATACATGCAACAAAGGGCCATGTTTAGGGATGTGCGTGCATACGGCGCATTTTTCAGAGAGAATGGTATTTTGTGACCCCCAAGGACCCAGGCCTAGAGGACCGCCGCCCCGGTATTTGAATCCGCCGCCCCCACCTCCCATGCCACCACCACCCGGTCCTACTACCCACCCCCATCTACGACAGTCAGCGTTTAAGGAGAGGCCCGCACTGCCCGCAGTGGGGGGAGGCAGTAGGCCGAAATTCCAAAGAGAAAGCCCCGCCCCAGATTCCTAAAGAAGGTTAGTAGGGAGTAAACCGATGCACGGGGCGGTATACATAATAAAGACTGTACCTGTTATTAGATACTGGTCCCAAGACCACCTTATCCTAAATCGTTCTATACAATAATCTATCCGTGCCCTTAAGGAAATAGGGAAATCTGTTAGAAGTAATGGCGGCAATCGGTGGCAAGGTCCCCTATCTAGAGGTATATTGAAGGTGAACTTTTACTGACCGGGCTATACCTTCCATCCAGTAATAGTAAAAGTTAGTGGTAGCCTAATGTACCTGATACCAATTTAATAGTAGGGTTCCCTTTTGTATGGGACTAATGTAAGTCTGGGAGTGTGTAGCATTAGGTGGAAAAAGTGTATGGGGGTCAGTTTTAGAAGTCAATGCCGCCGATGGTAGTAGCTGCGTATCTGGCAAAAGGTGTATGCTGCATGAGTGTCCCACATCCCCCACACCCACAGGTAGGGATAAGTAGGGTGACATGAAAAGAAAAATAGCCATTATTAAAGTCCCTGCCAATCAGCCTTTGGGTAGTTAGAAGCGCCGGGTCTCACTACCTTGCTCTGAATTAGATATGATGTGTGGTTCGGAACCAAAACATACATACTTGCAACCAGGGGTGTTGAGACCAGCATAGTTACTGTAGGATAAGTGGACCGACAAGAGGCGCAGACTATCCCGATATTGGATCCAGAATACTACCGATTATCCCCCCTCTGAGACCGTGTCGCGCCAAGTTAGGAGAATCTTTCTGTGGCCGAGAGATTGTTCCAGTAACAATCAGCAAGCCCATACTGAAATGAGACCATACAAAACTCCTCGATTGTATTAATGATATGTTGTAATCAACTTGATTTTTCTGCACCGGCTCCACAAGAAGATAGACCGGATAAGGAATATATGAGCAGGAGGAGTATGCCTGCATTCAGAAAGTCAGTAAACTGATATAGGACACAGTGACATAATGGAACATAGAATCCCTGTTAATGCCCTACGCCGGTGTAGAGAATGTTACAGAAGAATACCCCCCATCTCAATACGAAGAAGTCCGTAAGCACTTAAATGAAGGTGACTCAGGGGTCATCCGTGGAAGCCTTCTCACCCTACGCCAGTCCTGTGGTGTTAGTTGGAAAGAAGATTGTTGGAGTTTGAGATTCTGCATCGATTTCCGTAAGTTAAATCAACGAAACGAATTAGAGATTCCTACGCATTTGCCCCGGATTAGACGGATCCTCAAATGATTGAAAGGAGCATGTTGGTTTAGCTCTGGAACCTCAAAGCAGCACTGGCCAGATAGAGGTAGCGTGAAGAAGATAACCGCCAAAAGCAGCATTATTCCTGCCCCCCCTCTATGGGGGTGTGGGATGCAATAGATGCCTCTTTGGTATTGTGCAACGCGCCTTCAACTTTTCAGGAGAGCGATGGAAAAATGCTTAGGGGAATTAAACCTATGCTGCATAGTTTATTTTAGATGATATAATTATGATTTGCAGACCATAGAAGAGCACATAGAAAGATAATAAAGGTCATAGATAGATTAACAAGTCATGGTTTTAAATTAAAGCCCTCCAAATGTTCATCTTCTTCAGTCCAGAGTAGGGTATTATAGCACATAATTTCCGAAGATGGGATAGAACAGATCCAAGGAAAAACAGAATCAATAACCAGACTGGCCCACTCCCAAGACAGTTAGACCTTCGCGCGTTTCTAAGGACTAACGCGGTACTACCAAAGTGTTGCTGCCAAATTTGCCAAAATGCGAAGCCATGGTATACGAGCTGCAATTGGGGGACGAAAAAACGGGAAGGCCATACGGGTCGACTTCCCCCCAACTTGGAATGGGGGCGAGCGAGGCGGAACACGCCTTCAATGAGGCTAAAAGGAATAAAATTAGTAACCGCCCCTGTCCTCCAATTCCTGACTTTTGATTATCCTTTCATTTTGCATACGGATGCTGGTTAGAACAGGCTTGGTGCCTGCAATCAGAGATGATCAGGGAAGGAAGAGTCATGCTATGGGCCGTTCCGTGAGGAAGGGAGAGAGTAAAACTATCCCGCCGCATAAACTTGATTTTTAGCTTAAAATGGGCAGTTACAGAAAATTTCACGACTTCCTTTATGGAAATGAGGACCACGTGTACACTGATAAATAACCCCTTGACCTATGTGTTAACCTCCCGCAAGTTAAGACGCGACTGTCCACCGTGGTGCTCGCTGCTATCGCTAGATTACAATTTGACATTGACATTACAAGTCTGGGTAAGACTAACATTGATGCAATTGTACTCTCTCGTAGACCCCACCCAGATACGCCGGCGTCCGAGTGGAAGTACCCAGAAACCAAAACCACAAAAATGTAAGCACGTCAGGTTATTGACGCTGTAAACACATGATTAATTAGTCAAGACGTGGAGGATGTACATAGTAGAGTTGTGTGTCTCATAATGGCAGCTACAGACCGAGATCCACTGAACAAACCCCAGATGACCCCCCTTGACAAACCCCTGAGTGGTACCAGAACAGCAGAGTGATCCCACCATTAGTAGGGTGCTACAATTGAAAGGAGTTAGGCCAGTGTCCATCCCGTACAGAGTTAAAAAAAGGTAAACAGTTACAAGCTTTACTTAGAATGGGACAGGCTGGAATTCGGAACGGAAATTTTATGTCGTAGGGGTAGTGGACGGGAAACAACCTACCCGTAGTATTGCCTTACCAAGCACTGTTCGCCTAGTGTTAGACTCATTACACACACAATGCCATTTGGATTGTAGGACCTAGATTTGGTTAAGAGACGTTTTAGTTGGTGCACATGATAGATGTTAAGTGCTGGTGGTACGGACGTTGTGGGAGGTGCTGTGGGTTAGAAGAAAGGAGTCCAATCCCCAATTATGCCCCTCTGTAAATATTAGACTTTCCGACCATTAGAACTGGTATGCATGTTATCTAACCTAGAAGAAAGCCAGGGTGGTTTGGAAAATGCTTCTGTTAAATACTGACCATTTTACAAAGACGCTGTAGCTGTAACCAACTAGAATCAAACCGCCAAACGACTGCTAAAGCCACTTCATGAGCATTTTTTAGTCCCATATGGATTCCGAAGGGCTTCATTCTGACCAGGGTCGTAATTTGAAGTCACGAGACTATACGTGAGTTATGTAGCCTTAGCAGGGTACATAAGGAGTGTGACCACCCCCTATCACCCCCAAGGAAAATGGCGCTCTGCGAGAGATGAATCGTTCCCAAACATGTTGGTATGCTTGAACGTTTAAGTGAAGAACAGAATAAGAATTGGGAAAGCATATTCCCTCCACTTATGCATGCGTATAATTGTGCTAAGCATGGGCAACAGGGCGATTCCCCGTCTTATTTGATTTTGTGAGGGCAACCCAGGTTGGCCAGGTAGATGTTTCCTCGGCATAGGATCTGGTGAGCAGGACGAAGAGTCTATGATTCAAACCCAAAATGTCGCTATGCTTAAGGGAAGCTAGGGTATGCTTAAAAGCTCGCTCGCAGAAAATAATGAAGGCATGCAGGAAAAGAATAAAGAAGGCTATGACGCCAGAGCTAGAGGAACCGCTGAGGTAGAGGACCTGGTATTGCTTGAGAAATGTCGGGTTGAAAGGGAAAGCATAAGATCGCAGAGTAGGTGGGGGAAAGGGCTCATTGTTGTAGAGCAACCCAAATGCAGAAATTCCTGTGAGTATTGTGTTAATACGGCCAGAATCGGTAAGGGAAGAAGCATAACAGACATAGAAATATTGTTAGTTATGTAATTTCCTCCGCGCAAGAATCCTTCCCAGTGTAGAACCTCAGAAAAAGGGGCGACAATCAAACCAAATCCTCCAGTATTCAGTGACAACAATACGTATTAACTATTGTTCAGGAAGAAATGGGAGAAGATATTGTAGAAGAGGGTGCAGTAGAGTGGAATTTAAGAGTGAGATCTGCTAGAAGCACATGGAGGTAGATAGGGAGCGTTGTCAAGAAGAAATGCACGTAGGTCCCCCAACTCCAGAACCTCCGGAGAAATATTGAAGATGATAGGCGTTTCAAGAGGTCCCAGAAGATAGGCCTGATATCCCCGGAAGTGATAGGACGAAGAAATTCCATTACGTAGGTCCCGAAGAATCTCGTCCCCCAAATAGATTGCCTATTTACCACAAGTCAATTTATCCCCCTACGCCACAATGTGGAGAGTTTTTCCTATATCCTGCTACCAATTATTGTTCCTTGTTAAACTAATTAGCAGTATTTCAATTAGGAAGGATTGCCTAACAGTTTTCATGCATCAATTTGTACCATAAATGGAACCAATTTTAGGTCAAGGATAAGACAATTTCCTCGTCGATATTTGACGTTGTCCTGAACTTGTTTTTGATGAAAAAGGACAGAGGAAAGGGAGGAAAATTGGTGATACATGATTATAAAATTATGTTCTTGATTAGTATTGATTCGAGGTGTATGTGTATGTTGTTATTTGCTTTGTTATAATTATATATGCATGTGAGCGTGATATGGATAATGGAAACTAGGTTAATATGAAAGGGGCGTGTAGTGGGAGGAGGCGAGGCAGTAGCCAACGTTTGTATTCCTGACCACCCCTTCTAGACATAATGGTATACAGGGAAATGTCCATTTCTCAGGTGTACCAAAGTGGTTTTATTTTGTGGTGTGGATAGTGGAGAAAGAAGCAGAAAAAGTTATTTTCAAGGAAAAGAATTACTTAGACTTCTAGGAGATTAGGAGGAGAAATAATTTTTTGCTGTTGTATTGAGAAAAATATCCCAAATTTTTCTTAATTAGCAATTGGAGTGTAAAATGAGGTATGGGAATATGATGGTTCCCGTTGTAGTAGATTAACTTAAGGATGGTGGAACCATGCAGTGAGGAGGAAAATTCCAAATTGAACCCTTATGTGTGTTTAAAGCCATTCGTTAGTTAATGTATAAGGAAAGAGTAAGATGTATAATGATGCTTACAATGCGAGTACATTATGATTCATGATTAGTGGAATTCTAACCATTTGTCTAATTAAGGCTATGAGTTCCTATGTGTAGTCATGGGAATCATGAATGACAGCGTTAGGGAATATACTCAGTATTTACACCAAAACTATTTTAGTTATCAATACAGTCGGTGCCAAAATAAGGCCAGTAAGCGTGGTCCGTGTGTAGAGTATGTATATAGTTTATGCCTGTATTATTAGCCAGTGTTTACGTTACTTAGATGTTTATGTTTATGAATGATTAATATAGCATGTTATTTGAATAACCGAAAGTGGCGACTCGCAGGCCATTTAGGACCGAGGGGAAGATGTAGTGGTATTGAAAATAATGTTTCCTTAATAAGTGAGAACATACCTGTTTTGCTTGCCCCGCATTACGGAAAAGTGCATTAAAATCAAGAAATTACAGTAATTGGCCCTAGCTAAAACTTAGGGAATGGATAAGCGACCTGGTTTACCAGTGGGGGGAGGAAGATTAGAAATATTTACCGTTTAGGCGAATAAGATTTAGTTAAGACAGGGCTGATAGCTGACCGGAGATCAGGTTTCAAACGGGATGGTAAGTGGAAATATTGAAAAAGAGAAGTCAGGACAGTGGCTTTAGAGGGGTAAAGCTATTGGTCAAAAAAGAGGCCTATATGTAAATTCACTGGAATATTAGGAAATTGATTGGTAGTTAATTAATGCATAAATTAATTAGGGCTGGTAATAGGTAGTTATTAAAAGACCAAGGGGCTGACCCAGACAGGCTTTTCTCTTCCGCGTCCTGCTCTATCCCTGTCAGGCCTCCGGACACTTCAAATTTCCCAGGCCTCTCGCCCTCGCCGAGTCAGACTTCACTTTTAACTTTATCTGAACAAGGATATCAAATAATGTAATTTTTCGCGGATTCGCCCCTTCTTTCGGTGGTTAGTGGAAAAAGAAGGAAAGAAGTAAAGGAAATGCAGATCAAGCAGGAGATTGATTACTACAATGTAGTGGTACGATCTGTAGAGTATGTATATAGCTTTTTCTACACCTCTACTTCGACGCATATAGACTGACGGTTAAAGTTAACTTGAGTAACTGTTCGATATTTGTACGAGTTTTGAAGCCGATAAATTTATTTCTAAAAAGATGAAGACTGAATACATGGTGTGATCCGTCAACGAAGACTCCGAATCGGGAGATATGCAGGATCAACTGCGTAAAGGCACAAATTCACCTGGTTCATCCAAAAAGCCAGCTCACTCTTTAAGCAGGCCAGACTGGCCGGTGTGCATCGCTCAGAATCAGGGGAAACATTCTCCGAATTATCTCAACAACTTGTCTTCGCAAGCCATCTTTAGTTCGTCTCGCAATTACTCGGACATTCTTAGGTGGCCACTCCATCTGTTGTTATTAAGAAGCGGCTTAAATGTAAAAAAGGACAGGACAAAGACAGGACTCTTCTTTCTTTCCCTTTCTATCTTCTTTTATTACCAGTATACCTTTTGTTAGTTATATGCTGCCGCAGCACATGTTCATTCGTGAGAGTATGAACATTGTATGGTTGTTTGTTTAGTATTTTAAGCATTTACGGTTATACATGTGGAATTAAAGGAGGTGGTAACAAACCCGTACAATTTTAAGGGTAAAAACAAATCCTTTCGGTCTCCTAAGCTCTGCTTATTTAATTGGTGGTTTCGTACATGTGCGCGGGTGTTAAACAGAATGAAACTTAACAAAAGGCTTCTACCCAGTGGAGGGTGCTTAACGGACCCATCCCCTCCCCCTGATCCACCTCCTGATTTTACCAGCCTCTTGGGAATCAGCGGTCAGTGGCGTTAGATGGAAAAGTGAGAACTGTATACAATAGACATTGCCTCCGAAATTCTAGCAGGTCCATATAAAATGGGGTAGGGCTGAAAAAATACTGAATGACCCGGGGAGGAGATAGGGGTAGGCAGGCCTAGGGGAGAGGTGAGTAAAACTGCACCGGATAGGTAAGGGTGGAGAGCGGAAAGGTGAATTAATGGGAAGGGGTATGGAAAAGGGGGGAGAAAATAGGTAAAATCAATAAGTAAGGGAAGGGGTCTGCACTGAGGGGGGGTGGGCACGGATGGGAGGAACCCCGAATAGTAGGCTAAGGTGGAGAGTAACTTTTCAAAATTTTTCCTGCCTTCGGCAACCCTCGGCACGGCTCATAAATCAGCCGGACTTATCGGGGTAACAGGGGGAATCCCGATTCTCCAAGGGGAATAGAAAGGGCGGGTTAAGGGAAGGCAATTGCAGGGATGAAATTCCTTCTCAAAATTTCCCCGAATAGAACAGCTTGGGAGACTAGGCTCTGGGGGAGGGGGGGGTGTCAAAAGTCTATAGGACGATTGAATTTTTGAATACCTGGTTTCTTTTCAAATTTCAAAATGAACAAGCTACATGTGTGGGTTTTTTTTAATGTAATATGCGAGCGGTTAAGCGCAGGAAGCCGAAACTTTTGTGATATTATACAACCTGAAAAACAGTTGCATTTATTATAATATATATATATGTTTTTTTGGGGGGGGGGGGTGCCTGCTTATTAAGATAGCCTACTTGATCAAGTAAACAATGCGCGGAAAATCTACGACCTAGCTTATATTTCCTTTTATTTTAGTACTGTTTTACTTTACATCTTCTTTCTCTCTCTCTTCTCTTTCTTTTTCTCCTTCCCCTTTTCCTTTCCTTTCTCTGCTTTTTTCTTCTCTTTCCCCCCTTTTGCGCCGCGAATAGGGCTGGGGCGGGAGGGCACGGCGCCTCGTCCCCCTAGATCCGCTAGTGGGGTATAGGTATAAGATGGTCTTCGCTCATCAGTATATTTTTCCAAATATTTTAGGGGTTTTTTGTTTTAATATTTTGCTCAATTTTTTGACTGATGTTGCGGCCGAAGTTCCGGAAAAAAAAATCTGCACCAACTCCCTCACGATAGCCCCCCTTAAAGATAATATGTCTGCCACTCCCTACTGAAGAATTGATTAGCAAACACATGGTTAGCGGATCAGTTATTGGTTGTAGACCAATTGGTGAGTGGACCAATTGGATGTTAGACCAATTGTGAGTGGACCATTGGATGTAGACCAATTGGTGAGTGGACCAATTGGAATTGTAGACCAATTGGTGAGTGGACAATTTGATGTAGACAACTGGTGAGTTGACCAATTGGAATGTAGACCAACTGAGTGATTGACAATTGGATGTAGCCAATTTGGTGAGCTGGCCAATTGGATGTAACCAATTGGTGAGTGGACGCAATTGGAATGTAGACCCAATTGGTGAGTGGAGCCAATTGGATGTAGACCAATTGGTGAGTGCGACCAATTGGATTTAGACCAATGTGTGAGTGGACCAATTGGATGTAGACCCAACTGGTGACGTGGACCAATTGGTGTAGACCAACTGGTGAGATGGACCAATTGGATGATAGGACCAAACTGGTGAAGTGGACCCAATTGGATGTAGACCATTGGTGAGTGGACCAATTGGATGCTAGACCCAATTGGTGAGTGGTACAATTGGATGTAGACCAACTGAGTGAGTGGACCAATGGTTGTGACCCAATTGTTAGTGGACCAATCAGGTTGTGTTAGACAAATGGTTAGTGGACCATTAGGGTGTAGACCGATGGAGGTAGACCTATTGGCTAGTGGACCAATAGGTTGTAGACCAATAGGTGTTTTACCGCCCGCATGTACTGCGTTCCCGATGAATTTCCCGGCGTCTATCGCGCCTTTGCACACAGATCGAGCTAGAGATTTAATGGCGCCCCACCACGAACAGAGTGAATAACTGTGTTATCGAATTCGATTAAACTGAGTTTATCGAAATTTGATAAACGAGTGTTATCGATTGATAAACTTAGTTATTCAAACGAAAAACTACAGTTTATTCGTCATTGTCTTTTGAAAAACTAAGTTTTATCGCCGATAAACAGAGTTTTTCGAGCGACTAAACTTAGTTTTTCGCGTCGATAAACTAAGTTTATCAATATTTATGGTACAAACCGGCGACTGATGGCATGCCAAACGCTACCATAAATTAGATAAACTTAGCTTATACGATAACTCGTTTATCGTTTGAAAAACTAAGTTTATCGACATTGTCTTTTGAAAAACTAAGTTTATCACTCGATAAACTGAGTTTATCGCCGATAAACAGAGTTTTTCGGTGAAAACTAGGTTTATCGCTAGAAACTCTGCTTTTCAAGTGAAAAACTAAGTTTATCAGAAAAACTCTGTTTATCTGGCGATAAACTTAGATTTTCGATGATAAACAGAGTTTTTCGAGAGAAACCTTGTTTTTTCAAGTGATAAACTTAGTTATACGGCGAAAAACTGAGTTTATCGTCGATATAACAGAGTTTTTCGAGCGGATGATAAACTTAGTTTATCGGTCGATAAACTGAGTTTATCGGCGATAAACTAAGTTTATCAGGATTATGGTACAAACGGCTTGCCATATACAGTTCATATGAACAAAATTATGGTGCTCGCATCGATCACCGGTCACCGGTCGACGGTCACGACATGATTTGCTTCAGGTGGCCCATATTACCTGCTGGCCCATATTACCTGCATGTACCCTATGTGTGCCAAAAAACCATACAGCAATACCATACATATGGTATTTGTGCCAAAAAACCATACAGCAATACCATACATATGGTATTTGTGACAAAAAAAAACATACAGAAATACCATACATATGGTATTTGTGAGAAAAAAAAACCATACAGCAATACCATACATATGGTATTTGTGCCAAAAAAACCATACAGCAAAACCATACATATGGTATTTGTGCCAAAAAAAAAACATACAGAAATACCATACATATGGTATTTGTGCCAAAAAACCATACAGAAATACCATACATATGGTATTTGTGCCAAAAACCATACAGCAATACCATACATATGGTATTTGTGCCAAAAACCATACAGCAATACAATACATATGTTATTTGTGCCAAATACCACAGCACTGCTGTATGGTATTCTTATGGTACCCTTTTCCTGTGTGGTATTTCCCTATGGTACTTCTATGGTTTGTTATTGTACCATAGAAATACCATAGGAATACCACAGGACATTCTTAAATACCATATGAATACCACAGGACATTCAGAAATACCATAAAAATACCACAGGACATTTTTGTAAGGGTGGTGGTGGTGATGGTGGTGGTGATGATAATGATGATTATTATTATTATTATTGTGATGGTGGTGGTGGTGGTACCTGGTTGTGGTGGTGATGGCGGTGGTTATGATGGTGGTGGTGACGGCGGCGGTGGTGTTGATGATGATGGTTTTGATGGTGGTGGTGGTGATGATGATGATGATGATGATGATAATGAGGATAATTATTATTATTATTGTGATGGTGGTAGTGGTACCTGGTTGTGGTGGTGATGAGGGTGGTGATGATGGTGGTTGTGACGGCGGCGGTGGCGTCGATGATTATGTTTTTGATGGTGGTGGTGGTGGTGGTGGTTGTAGTGGTTGTTGGGGTGGTGGCGATGATGATGATGATGATAAGGATGATGATTATTGTGATGGTGGTGGTGATGGTTGTGGTGGTGATGGTGATGATTATAATAATGATCATGATTGTTGTAATGGTGGTGGTGGAGGTTGTGGTGGTTGTGGTAGTGGTGATGGTGGTGGAGCCGTGGCGGTGATGATTGTGATGAAGATGATGATGATAAAGTGGAGGACTGGAGGATACAATTGAAAAGTTAAAAAACTAAACAATAAGTTGGTTTACAAGAATCATGCGACGCTGATGAAAACGAGGATAAAGATGTTGTAGAATCATGGTTGTGTAGAATTAAGAGCATTTTGTTCTCCTCCCCCCCCCCCCAGGTCGGAACTATCATTCATGAAATCGGTCATGCCATCGGATTCCACCACGAGCAGTCTCGTCCTGATCGCGACGAGTCGATCACTGTCCATTATGACAACGTTCAAAGAGACAGGTCAAACAATTTCAGGAAATACAGCTGGGAGGATATCGCCTCACATGATGTCCCATACTCCCTAAATTCTATAATGCACTATGGACCATATGTAAGTTGCATTTTTTATCATTATTATTATTATTGAATTGAATTTGTTATTACTCTCTATTTCACGAATTACTTTTCATTGACAAAGACAAAGGATTTTTTTCTAAACAAGCTCTGTTTAGAATCAATATGTTTAAAGAAATTGTAGAAAATTGTGTTCTATATAGTTATTTAACGTTGTATATCCCGTTTTATATAGTATTTACTGTAAAATTATATAAAGATTAATGTACTTTTGCCCCCCCCCCCCAAAAAAAAAAAATAATAAATAAAATAAATAAATAAAAAAATAAAAAATGAAAAAATAAAAAACTCACAAAAAAAAAAAAATCAAGATATGTATCATACACTGTTGATATACTATAGAATCGTGATATTAATGTTTGTATTTTCTTTAAATTCAGGCTTTCACATTTACTGGACGTCCAACCATTACCACAAACGACCCAACTCAACAAGACGCTATCGGTCAGCGTGAAGCACTTGACGTAGCGGATATCCAGCTGGCCAACAATATGTACAACTGCCCTGCCCGATAAATGTACTCAGGGCTAAAACCCTATACAGTGCGTATAAAACAAAGGGTAATCCATTTTTAGGGGGACCATATTCCAAGCTCATCTATATTGCCATGGCAACATCTTTTTGCTCCGGCTTTAATTTCTTGAAATTAATTGTCCTCGTTTTCATTTTAGTTCCCCCTACCATTCCCCGGAATTGAAAATTAAAAAAAGTCTGTCAAAACCAATGCCCTTTTTTTCTTTTCTTTTTTTTCTCTTTTTTTTTTTTTTTTTTTAGGGCTGAAGTAAAAACTTGAAATCGATGAAAATGTTAAAAATTATATCCTACCTTTAAGGTAGAAACAAAGGGGAAAAACATGAACCTTTATCATTATCATTTTCTCCATTTAACCCCAACTTGAAATCAATGACCCTAGACATTAAATCTAGTCTGCGACATAAATCTAGATTTAACCGTAATAATAATAAAACCCTATACCTCAGCGCGCGTTCGTGGGGTAAGACTGGGGGTGTGGTCACCCCGCAAAAGTTAACAAATAGGGGGGCCCCAAAATGAGAAGAAATGACAAAAAATGGGCATTGTGGGGTTGCACAGATTTTTTTTTTTTTTTTTCAATAGGGACGACTGAAGGATGTCCAAGTTATAGTCAGCGTACCGAAAAGTGAAAAGCGGCGGGCAAAACAAGTTCTAGAAATTTAAGCCTGAGCTTCAAAATGGACGTGGCTGGAGTAACCAAAAAAATTCTAACCTTAAGGGGAGGGGGGGGTTAATTAGGCAAATTTATACTTCTATTTGGCTCATCTGAAGAAACCGAAAAGATAGAAATCACCCTCCAAACCTAATATTCATCAAGTTAAGAGGTTATATATTATATATATTATAGTATATATATATATATATATATAATATATGTATAATATATCTTGTTTTGGGTGATATAAATATCACCAAAAATGCCTAATTAGCATAATTCATGCAAATTAGCCATTTCTTGTAAAACAAAATAACTCAAGAATGGATTGTCTGTTGCTGTTCAAACTTTGCATGCTTATTGGTGAAATGGAGTTATTTGTGTGTAAGGTATTCAATAGATCTTGTTTTGGGCAAAAAGGGCTAATTGCATAAATTATGCTAATTAGGCATTTTGGTGATATTTTTTCGTCCATAAGATTCCTTGATATATAACCTCTCTACTGATGTTTTTTGGAGGGTTTTTTCTTGTCACTTCTTAAGAAATGAGCCAAATAGAAGTGTAACAATTTGCCTATAACCCCCCTTTAATTTATGAGGAAAAGTGTATCACTACATTCCCTTTACAATAATACCTTTCTTGAATCTTTATATGTAATATATATTTAAGCAAGTAACCTGCAAATTAAGGTTACAGGTAAAGAATCAATTCTTTTGCAAGTTTTTAGAAAATAATCATACAATTCCGAGACAAGGCTGTCCCTGATGTTCCATATCTAGCATTAAATATGATTGCATGCGATGATGTGTGACAACAGTGGAAGCTCTCGCTCAGTCTTTAACCATTTGAAGAGAAAAAAATGGGAAAAAAAATTGATTTTGTACCTGTCACCTTCATTCGCAGTTTACTAAATTATGTATACATATGTAAATATATTATTATGAAGGTATGAAGTTCATCTTCAATTTTATGAAACATACAAAATAGTCTAAATAGATGAGCTGGGAGTATGCCCCCTCCTCTGGATTACCCTTTTTTCATACACACTGTGTAGTCCTGGTGCAAGTCCTTAACTTTGTCGCACTATTCGAGTATATTACCTGGTTGTATATCACTACAAACTGGCAACCCAAATAAACATGATATTGAATTATGTTGTGGAGTATATATATTATATATTAAATGCCCTCTTCTACCTTACCCCTGTTCCCCAGCTGATCTTACTACCCTTTCGCCTAATGGGATCGCCTGCGTTCAGTATCTAATGGGCAGAGTTTGAATCACTTTCTAATTCACAAATCAACAAAAATTGAGAGAAAGGACTCTAGAAGAAGAAGATTAAATGGTTTTATTTGAAAAAGGTACTGCATCAAGGTAAATACAAAATATTATGTCAGAGGTGAATCTTAATATATAAATTATATAATTATATAGGTAGTGCTCCATTTAATGCTGTACCGATATTTAAACCAAATTGTACTCGGATGGTATGACAAGTTAAGGATACGTTGATTACCGAAACGGACTGACCACGAAGATAGTATAATTTCAATTTTGTTTCAATTTATGTTTCCAGCTTCTATTTTAAATCTTCTTTTGCTTAGAACTGCATGCCCTCACTCGGTAATTATAGGGGTCGCGTCTGAAAAGAGTTGCGATATTGAATATTGATAATTGATCAAATAAATTTAAATTGTATAATCATTTTTGGATTAGTTTAATTATTATCTATATTTTCTTCGCACGTGATAGAAGTAGCTCCAGTTTAGTTTTATTTTCATATTGTAATTACTTCATTTTATAAAAAGCATTAACCAACAAGAAAGATCAAACAGAAAACGTGAAAAAAAAATATTAAAAGATTGTTCATCTTTATTATTGATTTTGCAAATTAAGACACAATTAAAGATAAATGATAATGACATCGTTCAGCAAGAATTACTAGTATTTAAAGGATTGTCTCGTTTGTTTTTTCGCAGAATACTGTGCCATTTGCCTCAATGTGCAAAAGCTCCTTTGTTTGGTATGGCGGTATCTCATTTGCTATGAAACGGATTTAAAACTAGTATGGGACGGGTTTGAGACGGATTTGAAATAGTTTTGAAACAGTTTTGACGTCTCCGCGATGTTTCATGGGTCGGATGAAAATCAAACATGTTTAAATCTATGATACACTCTAAAAACTGAAGTGCTGTTTTTAGCTCTTCAGGTGCTGAAATCAGCACTTTTTAGGTGCTTGCATAGTGACTGCACTCAAAGTGCTGTTTAACTGCACCTAAAGTGCTGTTTTAGCACTTTCACGTGAGCTGAACTTTCAGCAAAAATGGGTAAAAACGGCGTGACTTCGTTGGGATTCGAACCTGGGTCCCCTGCATGAGAAGCGCTGACGAGCACGTTAGACCAATTCACATCTCACGGTTGCTAGCAGATCATATTGTTGCATGATGAACTTTCTTAAAATTTGCCATAATCATCTACTATGCTGTCATAATTAAAGCCAGCTAGCGAGATCTCCGTTGGTCTATTGGTAACGTCAGCGGTACTCTTCCATGTCAAGGTGAACCCGGTTCGAATCCCATACCGACCATGAACATTTTTTGTTAATAAATTAGCACTTGGGTAAGTGCTAAAACAGCACTTCAGGTGCTGATTTAGCACTTCAAGTGCAGTCACTATACGAGCACCCATAAATTAGCACTTCAGTTTTTAGAGTGTAGAATGGGGGAACAAGGGGGCAACGTGGACCCCTTGCGGGTGAGGGGCCACGCGGAGCCACAGCGGCTGGGGGTTCAGCAAACGTGTATACAACGCCAAAAATGACCATAGATTTGTGATTTATAACCTGTTTATCTCACCCACCCCCCCCCCCCCCCACTTTCGGCTCGGCCTCTTTCAAAAACGCTTCGCATGTGATGTATGGTGAGTAGGATCGCGGTTTGATTAAAAAAAAAAAAAAAAAATGTTTGGTAATTTTTAATACTCAACATTGATAAATTTCTAATCAGAAAATGATCTTCTATAGGCCCTACAGCTTTCAAAATTATTTCAAGTGTATTTAATTTTTTTTCATGAACTTCATGTATTTCGTCATCGGTTTGTATTGCGGTATGTCATGTTTTCTTATATTATTGTCTATTCTATTTTCGAATATGCTGCTATTTAATTAAAATTAACTTTTTTCAAAAAGTTGCTCTCGCATATAAAATTGTGTACAACCGTGTATTGATTCTTAATGTAATGGTAATGTGTCTTTTCGTTTCTTGGCCTAACATTCTACCACTGAATTATCATTTTAGTTCAAGGGAAAGGTTGTACCCAGCCATTGCGGATCAAGCCTTATGCCATTCGAATGTAGGTACGGGTTGCCCAAAAATAATAGAACCGCTATTGTCGCCAGACAATAGGGCCTGCAGAATATTTTGAAAGAACGACCACTGGATCCACTCATCGTAGGCCATACCCAAGATCAAAGTCAACTATTCGGGTACATTTTAAGTCAAGAACTACATTGTATATAGAGGGTCAAATTATCTACCCCCTCGCCCCCCCCCCCCCCCCCCTTGCTGATGAGCAGGTTCTGCTTGAAAAAAAAAAGAAGAAAGAAAACCAAAATATGGCTCATATAGGCTTTCAAAACAAAACAAAAATAAATAAATTAAAATAGAATCAAGGGCTCCAGGGCGTTTGGGGCCATAAGGCAGCCCCTATATGTTTGCAATTTATAGTACACTATTGCTCCTAAAAAGTTGGAGATTTTTTATATATGATCCAGCAAAATCTTTTTGCTCCGGCTTTAATTTCTTGAAACTGTTTATCTCCAATTTCACTTTTTAGGGCCCTGGCTATATCTTGGACGTTTCTCCAACCATTCCCGGATATTTAAAAAAAGAAGAAGAAATGTTTGTCAAACCTCTCAATGCCCATTTTTGCTCTATTTTTTTTAATTTTGGGGGCCCTTTTTTGTTTACCCTGCTGACCAACGCCCCCTCAGTCCTACCCCCACGAAACGCGACTGAGGTAAAGGGTTGTTATTGTTTTTAAAGTTAAATCTACGTTTATGGTCACAGACTTCGATTAATTGTCTAGGGGAAGGGTCAAAATTTACTTCGATTGTTGTTCAAAATTTATTTTATTCATTTTTACAAAGATAATCTTTCTATCTTCCCAAAAATGTATTGTAGAATTTCAGCCAAACATAAATCGTAATGAAAAAGAGATTATAGTCACCCTTTACAACCTTGCAATTAAGGCTAAAACAAAATTTGGTTGGAAATAATAATAATTAAGTATGTATGTTTTTTTTTTCTTTTTTTTTTGACCATAAATGTAGGATAAAATATTTCAATTTTCACCAATCTCACTTATTACTTCAACCCCTCCCCTAGACAAGAGATCAAAGCATGTGGCCCTAAACTTTGATTAAACCTAAAGAACAATAACAGCCCTATACTTAAGGAGCCCCAAAATGAGAAAAATTGCAAAAATGGGCATTGTGGGGTTTGACTAACTTTTTAAATTTTTTATCCCTGGGAACGGTTGGGGGAACTTCCAAAATATAGCCAGGACCCCAAAAAATGAAATTGGAGGACAAACAACTTCAAGAAATTAAAGCCAGAGCAAAACGTTGCTGCTGGAGCTGCACACAAAAAAATATCCAACCTTTATGGTGCCCTCACACTAGAGCGTGTTGAGGTAACGTGTGTCTAGCGTTCACGATTTTCACTCGAAATTTGACTATGTCCAAAATACGCTCAAGAAGGCTCCATTTTCCCTGTCCAAAATGGAATTTTTAATGAGCTCTAAGCGACTGAGAAGCGAATAAATAGCGTCAGGGTAGCGATGACTGCGCGCGCTTAGCGTCCACCTAACGATTGCCTAGCGTTAGCAACGACTGAACAGCGATGTCCAACTTATGTCTAGCGTGTTTGGACGTGTTAAAGAACGTTAGAAAACGCCAAACATGTGCGTATTGAGTAACGACTGCCCGACGTTCGTGGAATGTTAATTGCATTTTCGCGTACGTTCATGAGCGCGGACTGTCGTTCGAAAATCGCTTGGCAAACGTAGGAAAGCGTTTGCTATTCGTTGGTATACGCAAAGAAACGCAGAGGAACGCTGAGGTCGATTTTTGATTTTGAACATGTTCAAAATTTTTGGCGTATAACAGCGTTCTTATAAAGACGCTTTGAAAGCGCTGGGCATTCGCTACTTGATCGTTTAGCGTTTTGGATGAACGTTCCTTCATAGTTCG
>CALNVZ010000218.1:1312293-1332873 GCA_940671915.1 Paracentrotus lividus | reverse complement strand
GGATGGAGACCCCCTCGTGTTTTGTCTTCAAAGGAATGTATCTGTGAGGCAATGCAGAGATCGTCAACATACAAGAAACTGTATTGGGGTGTATTGGTTGGTCATTTGTATACACATTAAAGAGCAGAGAGGCAATGACGCTCCCTTCTGGGAGACCATTCATCTTGCGCCATCTGCTGGGCTGGCCATCAAGGCTGGTTTTTCAACAATTCGTTGGTAAGTTACAAACAACTTTATAAACGACTGGTGATCAGTTCTTATGCTAAATGGTTTAGCAGGTGATTAGTATAGAACCCACGAACATTACTCCGTTGGTCTTAAAGTCATTCTTAACTTCACGGACGACATGGTGAAACCAGGTAGAACCGTCTATTTCATAATAGGTTCAGGAGTAGCTTGGTCAGCTTCACATCGTTTTGTCATCTCAAAGAATTTACGGGTAAGAATCCTCTGGTTTACAGTGTCATAGGCTCATGGGAGGTCAACAAAAGCCTTAAGTTTCCGGTAATAAGTTCTTCCTCAAACCCATCCTCGATGTGCTGTGTGAGGTTCAGGAGTTGGCTAGTACAGGATTTTCCTGGCCGGAAACCTGTCTTTTAGTGTTCAGGAATGAGGAGGTCATCATCAATGGGGACAATACGATTATAGTAAGTATGAGTCTTTCAAAGAGTTGCATGTGCATGTATAACATAGTAGAGAGATGGGCATATAGCACTTAGGTATGGCTGGATCTTTGCCCGGTTTAAGCATGACAACGACTCTTGATTTCCTCCATAGCTTAGGGAATGTATGGTACTCATGCAATTCAGCATGTCAAGCAACCACTGAAGAGCAACAGGTCCAAGGTGATTGATCTCTTCGCAGAGGATATCATCAAGGCCTGCAGCATTGTTGTTCTTCATGGTCTTGATACCATCACACAGGTTTTTCATACTGAAAGGTCTTGTCAGGTCTAAGGGCTCTTGGAAGCATTCTTCAGCATCTTTGGGAAGTTTTGCTCCCCTGGAACAGTGACCAGGGTTTCCCTGACTGGTCACAAGGAGCTGTTGGGCAACTTGTTCAGCAGTGACTTGTGGTCTTGGTTGGGTTTTTTGTGTAGTCATTTCTCAGAATCAGATTTGTTTTCCAGGCTTTCCTACTGCTGTGGGTCATATCCGTTGACTAGATCAATTCTTGCCGTTTTCTCTGTCGACTTTCCATAATGACTGTAATAAGGTTCTCACCACATTACATTGCGTCAACACTGAAAGGGTCACTCTGCAAGCGTTTTACATACTCATTGTAAAGCACCTTGGAGTCATCAGACAAGCCTGGTTTATAGCTTGTGCTGTAGCTTCGTGGGATGCTTTGTCTTGAGGACTTCTTGATCATCTCTACAAGGGTGTCATGGTTACGTAGAATGTACGGAAGGTCTTGAATGTCATCATCCAGATCCAATGCAAACTGTTCCCACGTTGCCTTCTTAAAGTGGAAACGGCATCGGAAGAGAACTGTGTGAGGTGTGATAGCAGCGTTCACTTTAATATCTACCGATTGGTTGATGCTGGGTTTGCGGAATCGGTTTCTCACATTGGTTGGCAATCTTGACACCTGGTCAGGATTGTATCCGCGTCTTCATCGTTCACTGAGGAATGTAGAGGGGAGCTTTGCATAATGAATGAGTACCATGTGACTTGCATCTGCCCAGTTTTCGACGAGTTCGCCGTCTCCATTGGTTTCTTTATATTCCCATGTAACATGATGGCTGTTAAAGTCTTCAATAGCCACATTTATGTGGTCTCCAGATACTTCATGGGGGTGGTTAAAAGTCTGAGTGGAAGGTTTATAGGCAGAGCTTACAGAGAGATATAATTTGGCTGGTTTAGGCAACACAATCTGCCCTAAATTGGAAGAAAATGAGACCTATCATTTGAGTTGCGTACATTTTTTTAAAATTAAAAAATAGAGGGCGCTATAATCAAATATACAAATAATCTTGGCATTTATGTCATGCGATATAATAAAACAATATTTAGTAAAGTTCCCAGAGACATTCAGACAATAATTAGTTGACTAAAAGTGTAGTTTTACACATTTTTAGAGGAAAATTCTGTATTTTGGCGGCTTTGCTATAGGTTCACATCTCTCAAAAATGCTCAATGCTGACAGAGTGTCAGCAATCGGTTTCTCATATGAAGGTTTAGGCAATCATAATCCGTTTGAAAAAAAACTATAGACCGCAAAACAAGGTACATCGGGTTGGCGGCTGAGACTATCTTTGTACTTCAATTTAGGTCAGGCTTTGAAGTAACAGCTCGTGTAATTCTCCAAATCCATAGAACCGATCATTCCAGAAGCCTACATCTTGTGGTGAAAGAACAATCAGGTTGCTCAAATAATTTATCGATCTTTTTAAAAAATAAAAGTAAAACAATGTAAAGCGCTAGCAAGTTGGAGAAATTTATTAGGTTCTAAGATGATTTTGGAGTGACTTTTGTCTGATTCCTTTAATGCAACCATGGATGTAAATTTAGATGGTTTCTAATTCAAGATTTTAAACAGATAATACTTTATATGAAAGACTCTCTGTTGATTGGATAAGTAACGGATATGTAACGGTACTTTTGTAACAGATAAATATGAAACTATCATGCACATATTTGCTTATGTAACTTTTCCAACACGATTTGGTCCAAATTGAGTCCTGGATATTTCAGAAAACGCATAAAAGAATCATCATTTACGAATGTTAAAAATTATTTGGTTTTGTGGAAGCAATAATAAAGCTCTCTATAACTGTATTATGATCATCATACGAAAAGAAATATTTCAATCAAAAATAAAAAAGAACTACCCTTCATATGATAATTCTATTAGCGGTAAACATTATTATGACATGGAAAAAATTATATAATCGATCTAGTTTAAGAGAAAATAATTCAAAAAAGAAATGGTTTCACTTTAAGACCTTTTTGATCAAGTTGATCAATCATTACATATCTGAGGAAGTTAATACAGTCTGTTCTTTACTATTTGAAAATAATTTTAAAAATAAGTGTCTTTGTCCTTATGACATGACTTGGCTGTGACCATTTATTGAATGTAAATAATGCAGTAAATTTTCCAAATGTATGTATGTTATTCATAATATTATTATGTCTTAAAACTTCTAACTCTAATAATTATGCCATGTTTTGATAGAATTTGATGAGTGTATTGCATTGTTTACTGATTTCTTTTGAAAAATAAAGAACCTGTGGAAGGGGAAAAAAAAAAAAAAAAAAAAAAAATGTTCAAAAGAACACCAGCAGAATTTACACTGTTGTTCATTAAGCTTGGATACTATTATTATTAAAAAATGATGGACTGTATATGTTAAAATTTGAAAAATTTCGCCTGCTACTTATTTTTTACTCAAATTTTCAGGATGCACACTCGTATTTCAAAATCCTGGATCCACTACTTCATATGGTTATTTCTTAGACGAAAAAAAAATGAAAAGAATAAAACAATTGATTGTTAAAGGTTTTTTCTCTCTCTGTTTCACCATAACGGTAGAAATCTATTTTATTATTTTATATTCTTTAACAGTCACACTTTTTGATTCAACCCCTCAATTAGACAAGAAACCATTGTTTTAAAACCTAGATTTTAAGACCAATAGCAACCCTACACTCAAAACGATTCATGGGATAGCACCGAGGGGCTTTGGTAAGTCAAAAACAGTTGCCAGAATGGTAATTGTGTAGTGATGAGTACTTTTTTTTCAATATTCAATACCCGGTCACTGGTTAGGAAAAATCCAATAAAAAAAAATAATAAAAATAAACATCAAAAATTATTTATAGGGCTGGACAATAAAAAAAATCCACCTTTTGACCAACAGTGTAGTTAAAAATGTAATGTTTTCTATCTCAAGAAAACAATACCATCTTTAACACCCTAATATTGTGTATTGAGTGTTAGATGTAGTGGTAAAAGAGTGCCCCTTCGTCTTGATTAGGGTGGAAATTAAAAAAGTATATTTTATCTAATAATAAACAAGCCCTCCATTTATTTGGATCATCTTGATTTAAAAAAGCGCAAGCTGATTTTTTTTCACCCATCAATTCATTGAAATAAAATTAAGTGCTCAAAAAAAATCATAATTATGAGGGTGTATAAACACTCAGGATCATATAGGAAAAACAGAACAAAAGAAGAAAACAAACTGTCATGCAGTTATCAGAATGCATTGACTGTTCAACACTTTTAACATGCCATTACAATGAATACTATCAATGAATAAACAATTTGTGCCCATAAATTAGAGATAAACAAAGCTTCCCACAACCTCCCCCCCCCCCCCAAACAAAAAGGGAAACATGTATTGCACAATGTTATGTTTCAAACGACTTTGTGTCGTATTATAAAACTTTTTTGAGTTCATTATCTCAATTACTCAATAATGTTCTTTTTAGTTTCTTTTTCCTATTTTCATCTTCCACTCTTTCCCACAATATTATATTCATTTGTTATCTCTTTCTCCTCTCGTCCCTTTCTCCTCTCTCCTCTCTCTTCCTCTCTCTCTCTTTGTCTGTTTCTTGTTGCTGTTTTTTCATTCTCTTTTTACCTCTCTTTCTTGTCTTCTACCCAGTTCTCCTATCTGGTTTCTTTTCCGTTTCCCTCATTCTTTCCTGGTCCAGCTTTTGGTAAATTACCTATTCATAGATACATCATAATAATTTTTTTTTTCTTAACCAAATATGAAGGTTTGTTTCTTAAATTACATAAATACCACTTGATGAAAATCTTTCTAAACATACTTCATGGCATGATAGAGTATTATATAATAGTTACATTTTATGTATCACTTTATACATGTATCCTACTCGGTGTTTATAAGGGCTTTTAATGTTAACTAACTATTACCAGGCTTAGTGAGGCGACTCTGAAAGGCGCTCGCAGCATTCAAGTATTATTGATAATTAACATCATATATATAGCTATTATTCCCAAATGAAATAAGATTAAGAGACCACAATTACTACTTGAAATTACGATGAATCGATTGATATATCCCTATATCTCCTTCTACGCGAACCATAATAGGAAGATTTAATATCATTGTTATTTTTTTTAAATTTTAATCGAGGAGGAAAAAATCGATGCATTTAAAGATATTGATTAACAAATGAAAAGAATAGTAATAAACCATAATTGAAAAAAGCTTCCCGAGATAGATTAGACGCGTTTGGACGACCAGAGAACGACGAGGGAACGAATAGAGAACGACAAGGGAACGAACATCCAACGCGCATAACGTTCACATTGCTAATGCCCAGCGCTTACAGAACCTATTGATAAGTGCGTTGTTACGCGCTAGAAAACGCTAAAAACTGTGAACGTGTAATAAATTATGAATTTATCTCAGCGTACATTTGCGTTCAGACAACGACTAATTGCGTATGGTTAACGAGTAGCAACGTTTTCGAACGTACACACCAAATTCCAAGAACGCTGGTCAAACGTTAGCTCAACACGCCGTAGTGTGAGGGCACCTTTAAATTATGAGCAACAGTGTATATATATAACGACCATAATAACCATCTTCCTCTAATCAGACTTCCTCTTAACCTTTTCATTATTTTTACCAATATTTTAGAATGATCCTTTTAGAATTAATTTACAAAGCTATTTATTTACTTGGATTTTTAAAATAATTTTAATATGTTATCTTTTATATAGCATTATATTCATGTCATTTCAACCCAAGTAAGTAATTGATTGATTGATTGCTTTGTTTGTTTGTTTGCTTGTTTGATTTATGTATTGACTGCTTAATCGATAGATTGAATGAATGATTGATAGACTGACTATTTGAATGATTGATTGTTTGATTGATCGTTCGAATGTTTGATTAAATCATTAAATTTTTTTTATAGGAAATCGACTCAAAAGAGTAAAATAATCATTGGTCTGTGCATAGCAACAATCAACCCCGAACCTGATTCAGAATCGTGACATAATTTAAATACTCTTTGAATTTGACGCAAGCTTCTTATTCTTAATTTTTTTTTTTTTTTTTAGCCCCCGAACTAAAACGTTTCGTGTTCGCTCATGGCATGAACGAGACTTCTGTAATAGTGGATATTTGACATATGAAACTTCAGTGCACCTATTATCAAAATCTAGTCATCTTATATATTTATTCTGTTTTATTCATACAGGGTGGTCCCATCAGTGATATTACGTTACATGAAAATTTTAAATTGAAACCAAATTTTTACAGACTTTTCAAAACTGAAATGTTTTGTTTTGTGTTTTTTTAAACAAATAAAATGACTCACGTATGTTCGAACCGCTCGTTACGAGGGCGCATCCATGTTGAAAAATTAATTAGCATAACCACTGAACCGGTTCCTTGAACTTCCGTGAAATTTGCCCGCTGTAATTAGCTCCTCCCGTTCGTTAATAAGCAAGGACACCTCTCAAAATATGTTTTTTCCAGTGTGCAGGCCCGGATGCGAAAATACAAATGATTATTTATAAAAAGATATAAATCAAGCTCAGTCAATTAAGGCTACTTGTTTCTCACAAAACTGACCCAAAGTTATTTATATTTCCAACAAGAAAAAGTTTGTAAAAATTTGGAATATTTATGAATAATATTTTATTTTCTCATTTTTTTTCCCTTTTCGAATTTTTTACAGCTTTACCGACCTGTATATTTAAAAACTATGATATACATTTTTTTTATAATTTCCATCATTTCGTTTATACCTTTCATGTCTGGCAGATGAAAATGGCCAAAAATGTCACGGTATATCGGACTGCAATCATGACAATGGCAGACCCCCCCCCAAAAAAAAAAAAAAATAAAATAAATTAAATAAAAAGATTTTAAAAAAAGAAATAATAAATGAATAAATAAATAAATAAATAAATAAATAAATAAATAACTAAATAAAAAAATAAATAAAAAGAAAATAAAAATAATAATAATAATAATAAAAAATCATCACCCAGTGGGGGAGGGGGGAATCTTGTGCGCCATTGCTATAGCATATCAATTCTAGTTGTAAACTTAAGGTGAAGAGGGCGCTATCACTCTACGCAAAGCGAACGCGGCCATAGATATTTTGTATTTTGCACAGTTTTTTCACTTTGTTTTCTTGATTATGGCGAGCAACTACCTTTCCAAAGAAATGATCAACTTGAATAAGTACGCTAAGAGTCTGAATTTTTCAAAAATAGGAATAACTTATTGCAAAGGGGAAAAAAAGTCCTGTCACTTGTGTCAATTCGAAATCCTAGTCAGATCAAATTCCTGTACAATATGGCCAATTTTGCTCTCAAAATAGCTCATACGCTGCATAGTCATCTTCCTCGATTACGCATAATTATATTACACCTTAATGATCAAGCAGTTTTTAAAAGCTTGAATTCTCAGCTTTCCAAATATGGTAGGGGAGACCGGGTATGGACGTTACAAAATTCACATTTTGGGTCAGATAATTCTAATGAAAGTACTCACACACTCCATTTTGGGTCTGTAGTTAGCCTATTATGTTGGCTAAAACCTGAGGCACATAAAACTTGAAAACATGTAAACACTAATTAACTACAGCTTAATTAATGAAGACATTTTTTTTGTAACAACCTACCCCGTATACGGGGTAGGTTGTTACACCATACGGGGTAAATTGTTACTATGTAAACATACGGGGTAATTTGTTAAAGTGTGTAAATCTCTTATACCATACTTTTGTTTCAACTTTCCTGTTTCTTGGTATCGTTAACAGTAGATCAAGATGAGCTCTAGCATAGACTAAAGTAATATTTGAAATATCAAAATATTAACCCCTGAAAATTGAAACAAAATTACTTTACATGTGTAATGTAATTGGGGTAGGTTGTTACATCGACATGAGGTAGGTTGTTGTAACAACCATACCCATGGGTGATTTTACAAATAAAATCAACTGTAGCAAAGCCATTAGGCAGAATTACAGGGCATGGCTCAGGGGTATATTAGTGACATACATGTACTATATTCACAATACCAGACTATCATCATGTGCCTTCAGTTGTAAGAACTATTACAAATTTTAATTTTTGTCAAAAATTCACTTGGAACTGTAAAAAATGTTTTTTGTTGATTTACTTTTTAATAAAACAACGGAGAAACCTCACGACCGGCAATTCATCACAGCTATGTGTAGGCTGTATATAGATGCCAGTTAGCACGAACTCTCTTGTTCCAACTTAGCACACTGAGAACTGTAACAACTGACCCGTGTAACTTCCATACCCGGTCTCCCCTACATTCATTTCGATTGGTTAAAAAAAAGTCCTGTCACTTTGAACATTATCACAAACGAATCTTTACTCGTTGGGTCAATATTTATGCCTATTACATGCATATCGCATGTGGACGGCGTCTTCGCAAGATGTGACAAGATCACTATTTATATCAATAATCGTTAGGAACATCAATCTATGTGAAATAAAGATTCTGATTACAACTTTAGCACAATGGTGTTATAGGCTTGCCAAAATGTCCTTTTCCCCAATCTGGTCTGAAGCATCTACCTACGAAAACTACGATAAAAGTTCAATTATTTATTTCATGTCCATGAGTAATTTGCTCGAACGGATCGACTGACAATACCATTTTACTACAGGAAAGTTTTCTTAGGCGAGTTTTTGTACGCTAAGTAATAATTGCATGCAATTGTCAATCGGTCGCTTCCCGCCGTTAGCGCGGGTTTTGTTGACATTAATGTAGAGCCGTATAATTTTCTGCGCCGCTCAGCTGTATTTCCACTAAACTCATGAATGTAATGTTGCGTTTCCCCTCCTCAAATAATGGACGCGTCTTCATGTTAAGATTTAATGTCATACGTTAGATTTACATTTCACGTGGAGTAGAATTGATTTGGAAGATGCGTACCAACAGTAAACATGTTAAAAGTTCGTGATTATAGCATGCAGTGAAATATGATAAAAACTGTAAAATATTCGATTACTACTTGTAAATTGTATTTACTATGAAAATGGCCATAATTATGATAATTTAACAATTGCATTAAACCACTTTTGCATTAGAGGGCTAGGTTTTTCCTTGACAACGACAGAAATGATTTATCATTTTTACTTTTGGATTCAATTTTTTATAATAATTCGGAATTAGACCGTGCTGATAGTTCATAATTTTGCAAACATAAGTTAAAAAACATATATGACAATTAATTAATTAATAAAATAAATTAATCAATTAATAAAAAAAAAAAATAATAATAATAATTATAATAATGAATAAAAGAACAAAAATATTTTTACAAAAATAAACAAATAAATAAAATCACCCAGAAGGGGAAAACAAATCTTTTTCGCCATTGCTATAGGTAGATGCATACGAACAGTAATCTTGTTAAAAGGTCGTGATTATATGGGGTCATCCCGATAGTCCGCGGGTCGATAGTCCGCGGGGGGGGGGGAGGCCCGTAACCAGGAGGGGTTCGGGGGTTCGAACCAGAGGTCCGCTTTACAAAAACAAAAAAACAAAAACAAAAACATGGATAAAAAGGTTTTTTTTTCCTTTTTTTTCGCTTATCAATTCTTTGGGGCAGTCAATATTTGGTACTCTTTTTGAGGGCCGAAGGCAGAAATTTTTGAACACCTACCCCCCCCCCCCCGTTTATCGTGCGGCCAGCGTGACGTGAAATATTTTGATGTACCTTTTTGTCCACTTTCGTAGATTTCGAACCCCCCCCCCCCCGTAAAATCCTAGTTACGGGCCTGGGGGGGGGGGTCAAGTTCGTTACTCTGAACGTCCATTATTCCGAAAAATAGAATGAGGTTCGTTATTTCAAAAATAGAAAAAAGGTTCGTTAGTCCGAGAATAGAATGAGGTTCATTAGTCCGAAAATAGAAAAAGGTTCGTTAGTCAGAAAATAGAAAAAGGTTCGTTAGTCCGAGAATAGAATGAGGTTCATTAGTCCGAAAATAGAAAAAGGTTCGTTAGTCAGAAAATAGAAAAAAGGTTCGTTAGTCCGAAAATACAAAAGGTTTGTTATTCCGAAAAAAGAAAAGGTTCGTTAATCCGAAAATGAAATAAGGTTCGTTTTTCCGAAAATGAAATAAACTTATTTTAGTAACAAAAACCGGTGTTTATTAAAAAATAATAGGATATTATGCAATAATAGTCTAAGAGGAGGATGGTATGGGGGCAAAACATGTGTTGCGTCAAGAAGTGGCGTAGATCAAGCATCTTGATTTTTATTTTATTTGAGCTATTCCTGCCTGAGCGAATGTTGGGGACTGTGTGTTTGTCACCCGTGAATATCCACTAGATAAGGAGGAATTTTAGGGGGAGGTGTGTCATTGTTAAACAGCTTCCGCTGTTCAATTTTGATTTTCGGAGAATTTATTTCACAAAATTGTCCACGGCGACTTCCACTGATAAAGAAGTCGCTTCTATAATCGGGCCGCTAAACAATCCATAACTAAATAATTTATTCCGCAATTATTTTCGTTCCGTCTTTATTTAATGAAGAATTTATTTCCCAACGTTATCAACAGCGATTTCTTCCAAAAAAGAATAAGTTTCGCTACTAAAATCGGGTCGTTATCAAGCCATAACTAAATAATTGTTCCCGCAATTGTTTTCGTGCCGTCTTTATGTCTTAAAGAAATTGTTTCGAAACATAATCAGCGGTGACTTCTTCCGGTATAAAATAAGTTTCGGTTAAAAATTGGGCCGTTATCACTCAATAACTAAATAATTAATTCCACAATTGTATTCGTTCCGTATTTATTTATAAAAGAAATTATTTAAAAACATTATCAGCCGAAAATAATCTCTATCGGAAGATTAAAAAGTCGCCGCCGATACTTTTTCGAAATAACTTCTTCATGAAATAAAGACGGGGCGGATATAATTGCGGAATTATTATTGAGTCTTTTCATAGGTCTGGCAATGATTTACATAATAAACATAATATCGATTGCATGAAAATGAACTAGTCCCATAAGCCTATGATCACCCCTTTGAAAGTAACGATAAGTAACGATAGATCAGCCCTTCCCAAAATAACAATTGAACAGCAATTGTGATTCTACCCTCCCTTTCCCCCTGCTGGAAAGAACACACTCATTCACATTGTGAACACAGTGTGAAAACATAGTTCACACTGTGAAATTGATTTCCCAATGTGAAAATGCCCCAATTTAACATTGTGGAGCACCACAATGTGGAAAACTACACATTGTTCACAATGTGAAAATTGATTTCACAGTGTGAATATACCAGCTCACAGTGTGAAATTGATTTCACAATGTGAAAACGCCCCAATTTAACATTGTGGAGCAGACTTCACAATGTGAAACACAGTGTGATCACACTGTGTTTCACATTGTGAATGAGTGTGTTCTTTCCAGCAGGGCCACTACGCCTGCCCTTTCGATTTTCCCGGCTTCGCCACAGATTATTTCAGCTTCGGAATAACCAACCTCATTCTATTTTAGAATAACGAACCTTATTCTATTTTCGGAATAACGAACCTTATTCGATTTTCTGAATAACAAACCTTTTCTATTTTTGGATATAACGAAAATTCGGAATAACGAACCTTTTCTATTTTTGGACTAACGAACCTTTTTTTTTTTTTTCTATTTTCGGACAAAACGGACCTTTTCTATTTTCGGAATAACGAACCTTTTCTATTTTTGGATGTAACGAAAATTCGGAATAACGAACCTTTTTTATTTTCGGACTAACGAACCTTTCTCTATTTTCGGAATAACAAACCTTTTCTATTTTCGGAATAACGAACCTCATTCTATTTTTTGGAATAACGAACCTTCAGAGTAACCAACATCACCACCTCCCCCCCCCCCCCCCCCCCCTCGCGGACTATCGGGCTGTAGCCGATTATATAGCATGCAGTGAAATATGATAAAACTGTAAAATATTCTATTGCTTTAGTAAACTACTTGTAAAGTGTATTTACTATGAAAAATGGCTATAATCATGATAATTTAACAAACGCATTAAACCTTATTTGCAATAGAGGGCTAAGTTTTTCTGTGACAACGACAGAAATGATTTATCTTTTGGATTGTTCATTATAATTTGGAATTAGACCGTGTTGATAGCGGAATATGATTTTGCAAAGATAAGTTTAAAACCATATTTTGGGCATTTATGTTACATTAATTTTGCTCGAAATTAAATTTTAAAGTCGTCTATTCATTAATCAAAATTAATTATACCAGCTACTCATAAACTAATTTCAATATAAAATATAATAACAACATCAATTCATAATATAATATAATATTATATAGAACGACACAAAACGATAACTCGTATTTTGCTTTTATGTATTTTTTTAAAGAAAATGTATATTTAGGTCATTTATATATTGCGTTTGTATGACCTGAAATAATTTTTTAGTCTATAATCATTTATGATTATTATGAATATGATGGATATTATTAACCATGTGGTAGTGGTTAAATTGAATCAGACCGGAAAGTGTCATTTGACTTTGTGGTTATTTGAGATTAATTGCTTGTACAGTTACTAAATATGTTTCGTGTTTTGCTTTGTTTTGTGATTTATATTGCCAGAAGCATAATTATTTAGTCTAATAAAAATTTATTCAGACCGAATAAAAGATGTACTTGGCAGGTTATACTTAATTTCCATGTTCAGTTACAAAAAAAATGTATTAAAACCATCGGTATAATAATAATAATATATATATATATATATATATATATATATATATATATATATATATATATATATATATATATATATATATATATATATATATATGTATTCTTATCACTCGTTGGTCAGATCGAGGTATATTTTAATTCAGTATCACCAGACATTCGAGGGTTTCCAGCGAACTATAATCGAAAATGAATTTCAATTTCGTTGTTGTTTTCTTTCTATCAGGTGTGTTACTGGTAACTGAGGCAGTACCTCTTCCCAGTGAACAATTGGATAGCAAGGTAATCATTTTTTTTAATTTTTTTTTAATTTTCTATTTTACATCATTAATTTTTACTGTGAGTTTTTTTTTTTTTTCCATATTTTTATTTTTATTTATTCATTTATTTATCTATTTATTTATCACATTTGCCGTAAATCTAAACCAGTCTGTTCCTGGTAAGTTGTCGCGAAAGCAAGGACGTTAATGTTTATTAATTTAAAGTATTACTCGTAATGCCGCACAGGCCTATTTGTTTTTTGTCTTATTGATGACACCCCGCCCCAATCTCCTATTTTTATCGTCAGAATATAATTTTAAAAAAAAGTGAAAGTGAATTCCGTCATGAATATGCCTTTTTAAAAATAATTGTAGTTTTATAGGCGAGGAGAGAGGTACATTATTAGAAAATTGTTTAGCTGGAATACAATAAATTTATGAAAGTTAACATATTCCAACATATACCTCCATTTCTATACAATCTAAGAATAAGTTTAGCTTGAGGCCAAGACAGGGGCCACGGAGCGTTTTTAAAAGTAGAGGGGCTGAGCCGCAAGTGGGGAGGGGGGCTGAACAGGCTAAAAATCACAAATGTATGGTCATTTTTGCGTTTTTGTACACGTTTGCAGACAAAAGTGGGGGGGGGGGGGGGGGGGGGGGGGGTCTGACACACCCCCAGCCATATATGCTATACCGAGTAAGTAAAAAAAAAAAATTTACACCAGAAAAATTTCAACAAAAAGAAAACCAATTTATGAACCCTAAATTATTTTACATATTCTGAAAAAGTAACTTCTCCCGCATCTTCTGGTACTATTTTTGTGTAGTATGTCTTTACGCTTGGATGACCACGACGCATTGTTTGCGAACATGCAAATTTCGAATTGTGCCAGGGTGGGGATACATCAAAAGCTGACAAAAAAGCAACTCCATCATGAATAAAATAGCATAACTTTTAACGAAAATGTCTTCCGCTTAATAACTTGGCAGGGGGGTTGTTACACACATTGACTACATTTTGTATGAAAATTAGATTGACTCGTCAAGTAATGCATGAATGAGTACACATCAAAAAGTAAATTGCCACTGACAGACCTAAAAAGGCCTAATACTTTTGAAAAGAGATTATTTTGTCTATGACATGTGCTCACTCATGCCTGACTCCACAGATTTATCTCATTTTTATACAAAATGTAGTCAATATGTGTAACAATACCCCTGCCAAGTTATTAAGCAGAAGACATTTTCGTTAAAAAGTTATGCTATTTTATTCATGATGGAGTTGCTTTTTTGTCAGCTTTTGTGGTTTCAATTTCATCCCCACCCTGGCACAATTTGGATGTTCGCAAACAATGCGTCGTGTTCATCCAAGCGTAAAGACATATCACACAAGAATGGTACCATAACATGCGGGAGGAGTTACTCTTTCAGAATATGTAAAATAATTTAGGGTTTATAAATTGGTTTTCTTTTTACTGACATTTTTTAAGGTGTAAAGGCTTTTTTTGACTCACTCGGTATTTCATGAATAGCTTGATATTTTTCTGTAGACTTAACAAAAACATTGTTAGTTATGTTACATTTTGTCCAGTGAACTTCTAGAGGTCATTTCAATAGCCTGTGAAATATGGAAATGTGTTCATCCTTTCCCTTTAGCGAAATTTGCAAGGAGAAATATTAAACGAATATTGTGTTAATTGCATTTTAGTGAAATTTATTGTCCCCAGTCCCACATGTACAATTTTAATGAGGGTTTGAGATCTTGAAGGAATTAACGAAAATGACTTTAAAAAAAAAAAATAAAAAAAAAAAAAAAAAACTGAATATGAAATACCTTTGTTATTCTCGAACATCCAGGGCATTAGATTAGTGATAAATGTAATGATTAACTAAGGAGACTGACTTCTTTTTTTCTTCTTTTTTTAAATGTCCCCATAATTCATGGAATTGCCCATCAGCCATTTCATTGTGACTCGCGTGACATTTACACAAAATTTCAACTTGTTAAAGCTAATTACTTAAAAATTTCATTATGCAGACCTGTTTTTGTTACTTATTTCAATCAAGGTAATGACATTACACATTAGCACAAAGAAACTTTGGTTGCAAAGTCATTTTTGTTGGAGATATTTCAATTTGTTTCCTGTGACTCGCGTGACGAGACACTATTTAAGGTTTCTGACCTTACTGTACTTGACTGAAATTTCCTTAGAAGTTGCTTATCCAATGTACATGAAATTTTCTGGAAATAATTTTGAAACATTAAGCAATGACCTACTAAAATTTCTTTATCCTTTGGCCAGTCATTTTAAGTCTATCACCATTTCAAAACGTGACTCGCGCGACACAAGAGTGTGACTCGCGTGACAAATGTCATTTTGGACTAAAACTTTAACTAATTTTCATGATTACATATAGTAAAATGGGCTCCAATTCAACTAAACAAATGATTTATAGTCAATTGTATCACATACAACTTAAAACAAAAAAATTATTTCATTCAAAATAGATTTGGAGTTTTTGGAACATGCAATGCAAAATGGTGATTTTCCCATTGACTTGTCTATTATAGCAACAGAAGTTATAGAAAAGCAAATATGAAAACTTATGATTATAAATTTTGATAACTCAAAAAATATTTAAGATAGGGGTCTGAAACTTTGGGGGATTATATTTCATAATATGTCCTACCAGGATGCCAAGTTTCAGAAGATTTAATAACTCCATGACAGATATCTTAGGGGGTTGAAATCCACCCCATTTTTCTCATTTTCACCCAAATTCCAATGCAAAATTTACCCATTATTTCTCATTATTGGCCAAAAAAAACAAAACAATTGCTACCTTCAATTTGACACTCAGAACATTTTACAAGACTTATTTGAAGGCAGATATTATTTCTTTTTTACAAAAAATCCTAATCATTACCTTTATTTTCCCAAACTTTGCTTGTTTTGTAAAATGTGACTCGCGTGACAGTACCCTAAGAAACCCTAATGTGACTCGCGTGACAGTGCTTTAGGGTGTTTTTTTTTTATAATGAAGGGGTCTCCACTTGGAAATTTTCTTTGGTGGTATGATTGAGGACCCTATGCTCCTTACTTTTTATCAACTACAAACCATACACTCTACTACTTTTTAAATGAACTAAAATATGGATGTATTTCTGTGACTCGCGTGACACATGAGGGTGTTTTCAATGTGAAATATTGTCAAGCTAGGTTTAGATAAATGTAGGAACCAAAGTGATATGACAAGATAGGTATAAAATGAAACAGAATACCAAAATTTATGAATCTACTCACTATGGAACATGCTTTAAATAGTATTATTAAAATCATCACCAAAAAACATACTTTTTGGAGCAAATTTTTTGTCTCTTTGAGATAGTGTAACTCGGTTGTTTGAAGATAAAAGATGATTAAATTTAGATTTATACCATTTGAATATATACCTACCCAAAAAGTACTAATTTTTTTTCCATGATTATATTTGAAATTTTAAGCAGTGGGTGTCGAGTTACACGGAATGGCTGCCATATATAACAAAGATGTTGAAAGCTTATTTAAAAAAGGTGATAGATTGTAACTTCATAGAAAATTGAGAAAGTGTTAGTTTACCATATTTCAGGGTCAGGTGCGCATTGTATCATAACTTGTTTTTATAGTTTTAGGTTAACGTAATGCCTAAATAATTTGTACATGCATCTCTCCAATTACTGATATTAACTTCATTACCAAATTTGCATAAAAAATAGCCTAGTTACTCCCTTTTGGAATAAAGCTCTTAAGAAACAGTACCTTGATAACAAAACAAGAAAAAAAAACAAAAACAAAACTAACAAACAAAACAAAACAAAACAAAACATGTAAACCATGATATTACATTTTTTTTTTAAATAGAAAATTGATATAGAGAGAGGAGGATGGAGGGAGGGAGGGGAGCTCGAAGAGACCATCCCCTCCCATGAGAAAAAGTGGGAATAACCGAATAGAGAGGGGGAAAAGGGGCGGATTTTTATGGGTATCTTGAAAGGATAATTATTAATAATCAATGCATAGTTTCTTTGTTATCCCTTCTTCAATAGGATCTGTCGAAGGTGTTGAGGATGAATTTTCTTTACCTTAACTGTATTAATAGAATCAGCATTCTGTGAAAATGGGTAGCTTTCTCAGAAGGCGCACTAACTATAAAACTGTGCTTGTCTTCTTCGTTCCATACTGGGCATCAAGTTTCCTGGCACAACAGATGGTTTTGTCTCATATAAGAGATAATACATTTAAGACATTTGACATACATAAGATATTTGTCACAAAGGCATAAAAAGTTTATACACAGCCTAAACGTTTTGGATACTGAATGAAAAATAATATTCTCAATATTTGTCAAAACCACACAGGAGCAAGGAATCTTGTCTTGACCTCACGCTCTGGAGTGAGAACGGGATACCAAGCTCACCGTGTTAGCTGCTGGAGAGAGCAAGAGGTCATGGTTCAAATCTCTAATAGGGATATCGGTATAAGGAGAAAGGAGCAGAGCTACTCATCAAGGAAAGCCAGCAGATCGGAGAAATTGGAGGCATCTTTAACTTAGCTGTGGTGGGTATATAGTTAAATCTCAACTTTATTTGTAGAAGCCAAGAAAAAGTGTTGATAGTGCCATTATTACATTTTAGCAACATCAATATTAATGTTCTACCTGAGTCAGCCTGGAGGTTTTTCAAAGAAATCCCTGGACAAACCCCACGAAGCCCTGAAGAAAAGCTCTGGACACTTGCAAGAACTATTTCAGGTGGTCATTAAAAAAAAGAAGCTTTTAAATCGTGGTTATTAAGTAATACATGGGACTGAGTACCCCTAGGGTATGAATACTTATGAACATGGTGTTTTCGATGAATATATCAATATACAGTGCATCCCAGATAAAAGTATACCCAACTTTGAGAGCCTCATATTAAAATTGTATAACTTATGTGTAATTAATTTTAATTTCATGACAAAAAGTAACTCATATTCTATCTAATGATACCAAAATCATACCGATACTGTCATGGATGACTGAACACTCAAGTGTTTAAAAACATTGGTCAAAAGTGATCTGTACCAAGTTGTCTGAGAAGCAGCCCTGGCCTTCTGATCATTCATTGTTTGTTTGAGGTCAGCCTTCCTGAGTCCATTCATTAGGCACAAAGGATTACTTGATCTATTGAAATGCAAGGGCTGCTTTTGCTCAAACTTGGGACAGGGCACTTTTTATGCTTGTTTTTTAAAGCCCAACTGCTTAGTCATCCGTCACAACACAGGTATAAGTTTGGTATCACTGAAAGAATATGAGTTGCTCTTTATCATGATTTATATTTCAAGGTCACACAAGCTATACTATTTTAATATTAGGCTCTCAAAGTTGGGTATACTTTTTTTCTGGGACGCACTGTTTAATACCACTGGAATACCAAATTTGTCAGAATTTCACATTTCCCTCATTGTTCAGTTGTGTTTAACATACTAATCACCAGAAAATTTGACGAAATACATCCTGTTGGCGGCACGACTAAATAAAAACTTTAAAAAAAAAAAGACAGCGGAATGAATACTTATGAACACAACTGTACATACATGGGATACCTGTTCAACCTGTTCAAACTTGTTTGGAGCTGTGTCATGAACTACATACAAAGTATTGCACAGTCCTAGTTATTCCTACCACCACAAACTTTATTAGGAACAAGAACAAAAAAGGCGTACAACATTATCTGCAATCCTCAATCGGATTTTTTAAAATGTGGTGACGATATAAAAACGTATCTGCTGTCATCCCAAATCAGCCGTTTTATGGGTTGTTCTGGACTTAATGTTATTTGATATCATATTGACTTTAGTTTTCTGTTGGAAGGTTTTGCAAGGTGGTCTCTTTGAGAACCAAACTGAGAAGACCTTCCAGGAATGCTGTTACCCAAAGGTCAAAGGCACTATGAACCTTGACCTCGTGACCCGACGATTGTGTAATCAAGAGCTGGAATGGTTCGTTGTGTTCTCCTCAGTCATCTGTGGACGTGATAATGTTGGACAGACCAACTACGGTTTTGCCAACTCTTCTATGGAGAGGGTCTGTGAGAAGAGAAGATACGATGGACTTCCAGGTAGGAAAAATGGCTCTTTCCAAATCTTATCCACAATATTTCAAGACACATTAGACATGTTAAATATCAGAATATCATTCAAGAGCAAATGAATTGTGCAGAAAAGAAAAGGGTTTTAAGGGTTAAAGCCCCTTTAAAGATTTTTTTTTTTTTTTTTTTTTTACATATCAAAAGAAATTAAAGTCAGGATTTTAACACATAAACACTGGTAAAAGAACTGGAAAACTTTGTCAAAATATTAGGGATGTAATTCAGATTCTTTAGAAGTACATCTCCAAAGGGTAAAAAAAAACTTCGAATTGAAAAGGGGATGGAGTCTGATTTTATATATTTATTTTGTTTATTGTACAGGATTGGCCATCCAATGGGGAGTCATTGGTGATGTTGGTGTTGTGGTCGATAACATGGGTGGCAACGAAACTATTATCATTGGCTGCATGGCTCAGAGGATGCCTTCTTGTTTGGCTACCCTAGATTGCTTCCTGTCCCAGTCAAGTCCTGTCGTCTCCACCATTCTCCTTGCAGAGCGTATGGATGCTACCAGAAAACAAGGATCAAAGGTCAGCCTCGTCGACTATGTAGCTCATATCCTAGGACTGAGTGATCCTAGCGGTGTCAGCCAGGATGCCACTCTGTCTGATCTTGGTCTGGATTCCTTGATGAGTGTGGAAGTCAAGCAGACCCTGGAGAGGAACAACAACATACGTTTAGGCATGAAGGAGCTGAGGCAGCTGACGATGCGCAAGCTGGCTGACCTTGAATCCTGCAGTGAGGCATCCAATACTCAGACAAACGCCAAGGATGCTGGACCTGATACCGAAGCAGATGAAGGGAAGCAGTTTGCCAAAGTCTTCAGCAACTCATCTTCCATGTTGTCTGCTACCTCAAAGGACACAGTCCTCAAGATGAATGGCATATCCGATGGGAAGCTCTCCCCAGTGTTCCTTCTTCATCACATCCAAGGCTCAATCTCTGTATAAAATGAGTTTGCCCAGCAGATGCCACTGCCCTGCTACGGGGTGCAGTGCACGACTGCTGTCCTCAACAAAACCATTCCAGAGATGGCAGAGTACTATGTGGAACGAATCAAGGAGATTCAAAGCCATGGTCCGTACCACTTCATCGGTTTGTCTTACGGTGCCTGCTTGGCTCTAGAGATGGCATTCCTTCTTGAAGCTGCTGGCGAGGAAGTCCAGCCCCTCATATGTCTGGAAGGAGCGCCTGCGTATCTGTCATGCAATTTTGACTCTATCCACAAGAAGTTTGCAGGAGAGAAGACTAAAGATGGAAAGGAGCTTGGAAAGGAAGCAGGAAAGAATTTCGCCAGCCTCCTGATTTTTGCCATGAAGCACATACACACAAAATTGAAGGAGGTATATTCCTTTCTATATCCCTTATCTAAGATTGTTTGCATTGAGAGTGTACACAAGGAGAAAAAGAATAGTTTAACTAAGAAAAACGTTTCTCAAGAAA
>CALNVZ010000218.1:1283064-1310624 GCA_940671915.1 Paracentrotus lividus | reverse complement strand
TAACATAAAAATATAGACATCATGATTTGAAACAAAATTTTGACAGACTTTTCAAAACTGTCCCGTTTTTATTGATACGCACTGTAGTTGCCAGATTGATGGTAATAATGGAAGATTTCAGCAGTATAATGACGAGGAAATTGTGGATTTCATGAACTCGACTGACAGCTTTTCAGAAACAATTAGTTGCTGTATCATTCGTGTGAATTTTGTTCACAAATTGATGGTGGAGTTGTGATGAGATCGACATCAAATCACTCGATTCAGCGCTCGCAAGATTTTTCGTCGGTGCTCGAACAAAAACGGGCGCTTTGTTACAGCAAGAAAGGTAGATAGACTATATAATTTTGTTCATTAAAAAAATTAAAAGGAATGGTATTATAGTGGAAGGGTATAAACAAATATACAATGACTCATTCTCAGAACAGGTTAAAAACTATTCGCACTCAGGACATAACATAGCATATTCTCTCTCGGGCCGATGGCCTCGAGAGAATAGTACTATGTGATGTTCCTTCGATGCGAATAGTTTTAACCAGATCCTCGATTGTCATTGTATATTTGTATAACATATTCTAATATCATTTACAGGAACATTTTCAGTAATGCCATTACCTAATAGAAGATAGTATTACCTTTATGTTTTCTTTTTTTGATTTTCTTCTTTGATTCTCAACTTTCTTGGCACCAGTTCAAGGTACAGCTAATAGACCTCAAGAATTACGGCACTCAGTTTGAGTTTATCACCTCCAAGATCATGGAAGCCCAACCTGGTCTCAGCCGTGAAGACATCGTATTCTCCATGGAAGGCTTCATCCAGCGTACCAAGACTTGTCATGGCTATGCTCCAGAGGGGAAGCACAGGGGAGACATTATCTTTGTGAAGGCATCGCATGGATCCGAGATCATGTCCAGATACGGACTGAGTGAAGATTACGGGCTCAGCAAGGTGAGCTATAGTCCCAAATTTTAAAAGGTGGTTTTGAAACCATGGACTGAAATTGCAGAATTCTAACATTTTGTCTAATAATATGCTTAATTCAGCACAGAGACTAAAAAAGATCCAATATTAATGTTGATATGGGCGAGCGCACTTTTATTTAAATTAATTTAGATAAACAGTGGACCCATTAATTAAAAACTGTGGGCTCTTTAACCCCAAACCATAACAACAGGCATAAATTTAGTGCCCTGTTACAAAAATCGCGCATTCATATTGGGCCTATCTAAATGTTCGTGCTGAATTGACAGCAATTATTCACAAAATTTGCATATTTCATCGCTTCAGACTATGGTTTTGAAAACAACCTATGTGATTTTGGGGCATAATCTACCTCATTAAAAGTTGATTGTGTTAAATATCATGTCGTAGTCAGATAATCTGGTTTGAAGGTTATATATGCTTTGTCTACATATTTTATCGTTGTGAATAGTTTTCAAACAATCACCTAACCTTATATTGACATTTTTGGTAGAACAAAATAGAATGCTAAGAAAGAAGGATAAAATTCTTTGTCTGCCAACTATTTTCTAAATATGTTATGTAAAAATTAAAAACTCTGTAACCTGAATGTGAGAGCATGCTCTGTATGGACTTCAGTTTGCAAATATTCTATGCCATATTTAGTGATCATACATTTGTATATTAGAGTCTTGTACATTTTTTTAGCAGAATGTTATCCTATCTCTTGTCTTTATATCTACAGTACTGCACAGGCAAACTTCACACCTGGGTGGTAGAAGGGGAACATAAAACCATTCTGCAGGGACCTGGGCTCGCCAAGATTGTGACTATTGTAAAGAAAGCTCTCAATATTGACATCTAGATTTCATCTATCTATACCATCTCAATCAAAATCCAGGAATATTCATCAGAATGGTTTTACTCTTCTGTTTCGTCTATTGTGTCCACCATTTACAACATTACAACATTTAGGAATATATGTACATGATATATGTACATATGTATGTGGATAGAGCGTCCGCCTCATAATCGGGAGGTTGTGGGTTCGATCCCCGGCCGTGTCATACCAAAGACGTTAAACATGGTAGTTGTTGCTTCCCTGTTTGGCATTCAACAAGGGGGGGATAGAGCAACGTCCATCTGGCGTTGCTCAGCGGCTGCCAAGCCCGCAGGACAAGGGCAAAAAGAATATCTGAATCGGACAATAAAATTTGGAGCATTTTTTATGTAACACACAGATCATATCAATTCTAGTTGTAAACTTAAGGGGAAGAGGGCGCTATCACTCTGCGCAAAGCGAACGCGGCCATAGACTTTTTGTATTTTGCACAGGTTTTTTCACTTTGTTTTCTGATTATGGCGGAGCAACTATCTTTTCAAAGAAATGATCAACTTGATAAGTACGCTTAAGAGTCCGAATTTTTCAAAAATAGGAATAACTTATTGCAAAGGGAAAAAAAAGTACCTGTCACTTGTGTCGAATTCGAAATCCTTATAAGTAAGATCAAATTCCTGTACACATATGGCCAATTTTGGCTCTCAAAATAGCTCATACGCTGCATAGTCATCTCCTCGATACGCATAATTATATTACACCTTAGATGATCAAGCAGTTTTTAAAAAGCTTGAACTCCAGCTTTCCAATATGGTATATTCATCTCGATTGGTTCAAAAAAAAAGTCCTTGTCACTTTGACACATTCTATCACAACACGAATCTTACTCGATGGTTGGCATATTTCCCAATCTATCACACATATGCGCAATGTGGACGCGTCTCTCGCAAGATTGTGACACGACACATTTATATCAATAACGTTTCAGGGAACATTCCAAATCATATGTGAAATAAAGATTCCTGATTACAACTTTCAGCACAACCATGGTGTTATAGGTGCCAAAATGTCCTTTCTCCCCAAATCTGGTCTGAAGCAATCTACCTACGAAACTATGATAACAAACTTTCAATTAATTATTCATGTCCAGGACCTTAATTTCCTTCGAACGGATCACTGACAATCCATTTTACCGACAGGGAAAGTTTTCTTAGGCCGATTTTTTGTGCCGCTATAGTAATAATTGCATGCAGTTCAATCGGTCGCTTTTCCCGCCGTTTAGCGCGGGTTTTGTTTTCAGCTGCGCTGCATTTCCACTAAACTCATGAATGTAATGTTGCGTCCACCTCCTCAAATAATGGACGCGTCTTTATGTTAAGATTTAATGTCATACGTTAGATTTACATTTCACGTGGAGTAGAATTGATATGTTGGCCACGACTTTGCACATTAAACAGCCCTCTCCATGTCTCATTTGCAGCCATCAGATCATCCTGGTTGCAATGTTCTCTATTTGGACATTGAAGGAAGTGTCCGGTAGTTTACGACGCACCTGTACCACAATCACAATTTAAATTATAATCTTGAATATAACCCCACTTTCGCATATTAACTTCACACCAACCCAATCCTGTGTGAAGTAGATTCAGAGTCTTCCATGTCCTCCAATCTTGATGATGGCCTAGGGGCACCTGTTCTTTGATAGGGAGAGGGAGCTTGTCGTTATGATTATGATAATGATTATGATTAATTACTATGATATAGTTTTCCTTTAAATATTACACTATCTCATCATGCCAAGTGGCACTACATTTCATATAAAAATTATTTGCACTTTTTGTGTCAATAGATTTCTTTGTTTTTTGTTTTTTGTTGTTTTTTTTTGTTGTTTTTTTTTTTTGTCATTATCATCTTGGCAATTCAGCCCCATATTACACTTTTATGTGTCAATTCTATAACTGTGATGTTAGGTTTAAAAGGTAGAGATTTTTTTTTAAAAAGTTTATAAATACACTTATTTCAACATCTACTTGCATGATACTTGAATAATGGGTAATGGTTTTGATTTAATGTGATATTGCTGGGATGAGCATGATTGATGTATTTATTAGGTGTATTGATTTACTGGTATAATGTGATATTACTTGAATTTTCTTGATATATGTATTTATTATAAGAAATATGTTTAATGAGTTATTGATGGAATGTGACATTGCCTTCATGAGCTTAATCAATATAGCCTATATATATTTATCTGAATTTTGTTTTGTAATCAAAGAATAATGATAATGATGGACTTATAATAATGGGATACATATGTATAATTTGTATAAGGACGTGATACAATGACATATACATGTACATGTACATGTAGCACACATATTTAGCATGTATGTAGGCCTATGTATATAATATCATGATATAACCAAAGAAAGAATAACTCCTATGCAATCTAAATTAAGGAACCAGATTATGATATATTTATATTATGAAACGAATATGTATCAAATCAATGTATTTAACCTGTTGGAGACAACCTTATTTTGCTATAACACATGTTTCCCATAGACCTCAGCCCGAATATATTCTGGCTCAGTCCTCAATGGGTTAAGTCATATATTTTTGCAACTTATATATATTTCTCCCTCTCTCTTTCTTGTATTTTGTTGACAAAAAAAAATTGTACTCTTAAATGATGATGTCAATTAAAATAAATTCAAATTCAAATTAAAAAAAATAAATAAATAAAATTCAATTCAAACTTGAGGATAGTGTCTAAAATGTATCATTGTAGGGAAACGATCTTATTAAATTTTTTAGAATGGAGATCAAAGGTCAAGGGTCACTGAGGTCAACATATCAAATTCCATCTGTTTGTAATAGGCTCATATTTGCGTTATCTCAAGATGTATTCCATGTTGAACAATTGTAATGTATTTGTTTATTGCTGGTTTTGGTCATATTTTTTCTTGATGATAATCCGAGACAATTATATTCGTTGGTACTGCACATTGGAAATCTATTTGATTCTTATGAAATATTGTCTTTCAATTATTCAAGCAAAAGAACAAGGGATAGGCAATGTTTAATTGTTGTTCATTTTATCAATTTAACATTTTTATTCTATAAGTGTATGGTGATATGTATTTTGGTGGAGATTGATCGATCATGTTGTGAGAATTTAATTTATTCTATTCAATGTTTTTAAAAATCTTTTATGTAATCTTATGTAATCTGAATAAATCAATGTAATTGAGCATTATCTATATGTATGTATATGGTTTGTTCCATCAAAAAAAAAATCTCTACTCGCACTTGTACTACCTTTATATCTCTAATCATATATTATTGTCCATATATAAAATCTATTTATGATACATATTCAACACGGGTTATCGTTATATACATGTAGATTGTACTTTTTTATTATATGCAATAATTGTTAACAGTTTGAATAATTATAGGTTTTAAATATATCTTTTTATTTCTTAAATTAGTGTGATAACTGTTGTCAGTGATCAAGAACCTATCTTTCTATGTGCTCCTTTTTTTTTAACCCTCTCTCCTCTCTCTCTCTCTTACTATCCCTCCCTCTACCCCCACTCTCTCTCTCTTTCTCTCTCTCTTTCTTTGGTTTGCTGATAACCCCACCTCCCAATATTTCGTTTTGTGGCCTTTGTTTTGTTTGTTGGTTTGGTTTTTTTACATTTTTTTTTTTGCATATAGATATATAGATATTGCGAATGAAATGATGGAAAAGGAAGGAAAATAGAAATGTTTGTCTGTGATCGTTTAGATACTGAGAAACTTGGATTGCCTCTTGAAAAGAAATACAGGGTGTTTCCGAAAAAAGGAAACCCAACTTTGATCAACAATAATTTCAAAAATATTCCAATGGTGATTATGAAATTTATATCACTGTAAAGTGCAACTCATTGCCATTCTAATGATACCTCGCTCACCTCACCAATGTCACGCATCACTAAACCCCATCGTTTTGAAAAAGTCTTGTAAAATTGTGCGTGGTTCACTTTCATGCACCCTGAGATGGTTTGTGTGAATGTGCCTGGAAAGGAAACCTGACTTTGATCATTAATAACTTCAAGAATATTTCAGTGATGATTAAGAATTTAATATCACTGGAAAGTACAACTCATTAAAATTCTAATGATACCTCTCTCAGCTCACCAATATCATGCATCACTGAACCCCATTGTTTTGAAAATTGTCTCGCAAAATTGTGATAGGTTCTCTTTTATGCTCCTTGAGATGAGTTGCTTCAAAGATTCCTAACAAATCTAAGTAAAGCATTCCAGTGACTTAAAATAAATGAGTTTGATAAATGGGTTGGAAATTTTTACTTATTTAGTCCTTTAAGCTTACCATCCAGGTAATTTCAACATGTTACTGGTCACGACAACCCAGAGAACCTTCAGTTCCCCATGGATAATGTAAGAAGCATGACACTGCATCAATCACAATTTTGCAAGATATTTTGAGAACAATGGGGTTCAGTGATGCGTGACATTGGTGAGCTGAAAGAGATATCAATACAATGATAATGAGTGGCACTTTCCAGTGATATAAACGTCATAATCACTACTGTCATGTTTTTAAAATGATTGATGATGAAAGTTGGATTCCTTTTTAGGCACATTGCAGCAACCCATCTCAATGAGCGTGAAAGTGAACCACTCACAATTTTGCAAATCATTTTCAAAACAATGAGGTTCAGTGATGCGTGACAATGGTGAGCTGAGCGGGGTATCATTAAAATGGTAATGAGTTGCACTTTCCAGTGATATTAATTTTATAATCACCATGGTAATATTTGTTAAATTATTGATGATCAAACTTGGGTTTCCTTTTTTGTGGGTCACCCTGTATAACTGTAATTTGTCAAAGTCAACAGAAGGTAATTTCATTACTGAAGCAAATTCAATAATACGGCACGGAGCATAAACTAGGCCTATATAAATGTATGACGAATGCTTCAATAATTATTTTCAGCAATTAAACATTATCATGAGTCACTTTGTAGGCTTACTTTCATATGTTCGGTATAATTAGGCGAGGACTGAAAGAAATATTGATTTACTATCCCTTCGTCAGTGTTCGTAAAACAATACTGAGTGTAGCGTAATTGCACGTAATTATATTATCTATTTCAGGGCCGGCGGAGACGGGGGGGGGGCCGGGCCCCCCACTTTTTTTACCAGAAATTTTAATATTTTATAAGGGAATAAAGGGAAAATAAAGAAAAAGAAGAACGGGACGGAGAGGCAAAATGTGTTTGAAATACATTTACCTTCGGGTTCATTAGAAGCCATTTTTTTTTTCTGCTCGCGCATCGCCCTCGCAAGGTTCTCTCAATAAGGCACACTGTCATTGACTGATTCCTTATGTCCCATATTAGTAAAGTTATGTGTATTTTTCTACTCGCACTTGGCCCTCGCAATTTATTTTTGTTAAAATTGAGGTGATCTTGACCCATAGAAGAATTCAAACAAAAATAAATAAGATGGAAAATGTACGGAAAATATACGGTGTCATAAGCCAAAATTTTCAGCTCGCGCCTCGCGCTCGCAAATTCCTCTCAGAAAGACTGATTCCTGACGTCGCAAAGTGAAGTGATGGATGTCAATCAAATTTCAAAATCTAGAATACACTTCCTTCAGTTAATTATAAGTAATTTTTTTTTCGGCTCGCGCTTCGCACTCGCAAACTTTTCTTTAAAAAGCTCATTGACTGATCCCTGGTGTCCTAAATAAATAATGTTATGTAAAATTTTCTGCTCGCGTTTCGCGCTCGCAATTTATTTTTGTTAAAATGAAGGTGATCGTTACCTAGCTAGTAACATAATTCAAACAAAAATACATAAGAGTAGAGGGGGAAATATGTGTAAAATATACGGCCTTATTTGTGTCATTATAAGCCAAAATTTTCAGCTCGCGCTTCGCAAAAAAAAAAAAACCTCTCAGAAAGACTCATTCCTGACGTCGCAAAGTGAAGTGATGGATGTCAATTTTCAAAATTTTAAAAATCTAGAATACACTACCTTCAGTTAATTATAAGTCAAAATTTTCGGCTCGCGCTCGCAAATAAAACACGGGATGACAATTTTCAAAATGTGTCGAGAACACACTACCTTCAGGGGGGTGTAACACAAAGACTTACGATTGATTAAAAGTTACGATTGATTTTTTCTCGGCAGCCTCATCATGGACAGGATGCTCCAAAGTTCATGATCTTAATCCTAACCCTAGCCCTAACCCTACTCTTAATCATATCCAAATCCTAATCCATGACTGTTCATGGTTTTCAAATGAGGCTACCAAGAAAAACTCAATCGTAACTTTTAATAAATCGTAAGTCTTTGTGTTACACCCCACAGGTCATTATAAGCCAAAATTTTCGGCTCGCGCTTTGCGCTTGCAAATTTCTCTAGAAAAGTTTATTATATTAGGCTGATCGAACCCTCACTTCGTGCTCGAATATGGTCTGCTCAAATTTCTCTCAGAAAGACTGACTCCTGACATTGTAAAGTGAAGTGATGGGATGTAAATTTTCAAATTATGTCTAGAATACACTATACTTTCGGTCCGTTAAGCCAACATTTTCGGCTCGCGCTTCGCGCTCTCAAAAATTTCTAAACAAAAAGCTACATTGAGTGATCACTGGCGTCCCAATCAAATAATGTTATGTAAATTTTTCTGCTCGCGTTCGCAATTTATTTTTATTACAATGAAGGTGATTGTTATCTAGTAAAAGAATTCAAACCAATAGATAAGAGTAGAGGGGGAAATGTGCGTAAAATATACGGCCTGTGCATCATTGTAAAATAAGGAAAAATTGTCACCTCGCGCTTCGCGCTCGCAAGTGTGTCTCAGATGGGATGACAATTATCAAAATGTGTACAGAATTCACTACCTTCAGGTAATTATAAGCCAAAAATTTCGGCTCGCAGCGCTCGCAAATGTGTCTCAGATGGGATGACGATTATCAAAATGTGTATAGAATACACTACCTTCAGGTAATTATAAGCAAAAATTTTCGGCTGGCGCTATGCGCTCGCAAATGTGTCTCAGATGGGATGACAATTATCAAAATGTGTACAGAATACACTACCTTCAGGTAATTATAAGCAAAAATTTTCGGCTCGCGCTACGTACGCGCTCGGAAATTTCTCTAAAAAGTTCATTATACTGACCCCTGACTTCGCGCTTGAATATGATCTGCTCATTCACAAAGCAAAGGTGCACTTTTTCACATTTCGAACCCCCCCCCCCCTCCCGTAAAAATCCTTATTATTCGGGCCTAATATGTTCGCATGAATTTTTCTAAAACTTGTGCCCCCTCACTTTTGAAAACGCTCCGCCGGCCCTGTATTTAGCAGAAACTAAAATGATAAACCCCTTCAGTTTGATTAATTCCAGATCATCCTTTGGAAATTTATCATCTACATTGTATTTGTTTTCTCTCTCTCTCTCTCTCTCTCTCTCTCTCTCTCTTTCTCTCTCTTTGATGTATAATTTCACTTTGCATAGTTGTATGAAGAGTTAACTCGTAACAAATTATATATGAATCCTTCCATTGAACGTTAGTGTTTTGAAGTGAACAGACGTGGATAGAGCTGGCTTCAATTCTTTACAAATCTTTCATATTGAGAACATCGATTTACCTTGTATAGACTTAAGGTACATAACAAACTCCTGATACAATAATGTTCTGACCAAAAATTGGAAAACTAATTGGTTCTCCTATATACCTGCATGTTATGCATTGTTTTGACTAACAATGGAAGTTTAAGCTGGCGATTGATCCAACAATCCTGTTTTTAGAAATTGTCTTATTTTTCCGTTTCAAGAAAGTATATTTTATCTCACCCACCATGAGACGGGTCTCCGAAAGGTCTCTGCAACGCCTCCGAGTTTCGGAGTCTCGGAGACCTCTTCTCAGGTGAGATTCCCTTAGATTCCTGTAATTAGTCTCCCTGGTGATACGCGAACATGCATTTAACTTTACGTTAAACCAACCCCCTAGTCATGCTGGTTAAACAATATATTAGTCATGGGTATAATTATGAGAAAGGATACTGAATATGTTTATTTTTCTCTCTTATGCAGACGGAGATCTGTCATCATGGTTTCCCGACACTCAATGTTTTTCGTCATCATGCTTGTAGGTTTAATGCAAACCATACAAGGGGATGCGACTTTGACTTCTGCCCAGGAATCCTTAGATCTCAACATCTATTCTTCTGGACATGGATGTGAGGAGGATTTTAAAATCAAGAAAGTTTATTGCAGCGACCGAGGGTTCGATTCTGTTCCCCAAAATCTTCCAGATGATATCGAGTATATTTATATGGCCTGTAACAACATCACTTCACTTAAGAGCTCTTCATTCACAAGATACCCTCATATCACCCATTTGGATCTTTCTGTCAATAACATAAGAAAGATAGACCCAGCAGCTTTCTATCCACTCCAAGATTTAGCGTATCTAGACATGGGTGCGAATAGGAACCTTGCGTTTCCTGCTGTGGGACTATTCCGGAGGGCCAAAAAGCTGTCTCATTTAGATTTGTCATATTCAAACTTGAAATCAGTCCCCAATGACACCTTACGATGGAGTAGAAAGTTAAGGACTCTAAACCTGAACAACAATCTCCTCAGATTCATTAATATAAGCTTTTGTGGCAGAGCAAATCATGTGGACCTGACTCACAATCAAATTGAAAACCTTACTCCAGAAGATTTCAACTTCGTTTGTCAAACCTATACTCTGGACCTTAGTATGAACCCAATCAAATCAGTAGATCCCAATGTGATCGCATCACTACAAGTCCGATCGCTGTTACTTAGATGTCTCACTTTGTCAATCGATTCATTGAGGGATTTATTCCTCGGAATATCACATTCAGTGATAAAGAGTTTCACATTCATTGATGGTACCAATATGAGCACCGTTCCTTATGATTTATTTGATCCACTGCTCGACTGTTCTCTTACAATACTGAATCTCTGCAGCAATAAAATGCATGCTCTGTATCCCTTCGTCTTTTCAAGTCTGACTCGGGTCAAACAATTTAATCTCAGTAGAAACAATTTAGTTACAATCGAACCCAATTTCTTTGAAGGAATGCAAGAGCTAAGAATTTTAAAGTTAAACTACAACAAAATCAAATATATAAACAAACTCAATCTCCAATGGAAAATAAACTTAGGTGAGCTGCACTTAGTCGGCAATTCTTTGACAACATTTACAGAAATTACATTTCGTGGTTTGAACAATTTAACGCTATTAGATGTCAGCTCAAACAAACTCCTGAGCATCATTCCTGCATACTTTATCGATCTTCCAAGCATTCAAACCATTGATTTGTCAAGGTGCAAGCTATCAACATTTGTTGCGAGAGTCCCGAGTTTGACATCTCTGTTCCTGAATAACATGGTAGAATCGCTGATTTGGTTATTACCTTGGATATCCTTCAAATCTATACGACGCATTGAACATTTGGAAATCAAACGTTCGGGACTTCTAAACGGTAACCTCTGGAATCTTGACAGGAATGTCTCTTTGTTCGATGAATTGGTCAATCTAAAGACTTTAGACCTGAGTGAAAACCCCCTATATAGCGTTTCAGTAGATCTGCCTTCTGGAATATTCAAGCAACTGTCGGCTTTACAAGATCTTACCCTTGAAGACTGTGACTTATCTAACCTTCACCCGTTAGCATTTTGGGGGTTAGAATCACTTAAAGTTTTGAATTTGAAAAATAACAAATTTCAGCAACTTCATTTCAATTTGTTCAAGGCCTTGCATCAGATAGAAAACATTGATCTTCGAGACAACATTGAATTGGCAGACCTCGATAGAGAGATCTTTTCGAACAATTCGAAGTTGACAACCCTTTTATTATCTCACAATAGTTTAACACGTCTCGATCAAAATACTTTCAGTCCGATATATCACTCTCTTTCATCCATTGATCTATCAAGGAACCCTATTACTTGCAACTGTGATCTAACATGGCTTCTCGAATGGTTAAGTGATTCACTTGATCTTATTGAAGGCAATAAAACTATTTGTTCGTCAGCATCTCTAGAACCTCTTCGCAATAAACCTCTCCTCGAGTTCGACCCAAAAGGGTTATGTAGAGTTAACATCACCCTCGTATGTTTGACTTCTTTAGCCGTCATCTCTCTTATTGTCATCATCGTAATCGGATATCACAACCGATGGCAGTTGAGGTACAAATTATTTCTTGTAAGACTGGCAGCAATTGGATACAAAGAGATTCGAGACGCTCGAGATCACAATGACTACGAGTTCGACTTAAATATTATTTACTACGACGACAACGAAGAGTGGATTCGTAATCATCTCCGACCAGCTCTTGAAGAACGGCTTCCGCAGTTTCAAAGAAACATCTTTGGCGATAACGACCTCGTATTAGGTATGCATTACCTTGATTCTGTTGACTACGTGGTGAGCCATAGTTACAAGACAGTCATAGTACTAAGCTCGGTTGCCGTTCGTGATCGCTGGTTCATGCTTAAGTTCCGTACGGCAATGGACCACGTGAGTGATACCCAGACCGAGTTCGTTGTCGTAATCTTTCTTGAAGATATCCCAAAAGATGAGATGCCTTTCTTAGCAAGGTTGTACCTCAGTGATGGCAGACCTTATCTCTATCGGCCTGATGACGTGAGAGGACATAAATATTTCTTTGATAAGTTGACAAAACATCTCACTATTAATCTTAGGACCAACGATTTGATCCCAAACGAGTAGGATGAAAATTCATTGAACTTGCATTTCTTAATTGCATTACTGTATTTAAGAATTCACTCATATCTGATATAAAATAATACACACTATATAGAAATGTTTTATCTCTATTCATTATGATTTTTTTAAATTTTAAGTATTAACTGGTTCCTGTAGTTTATTCTTCCCCACGATGAGGTTGCGGAAAAACCAAAGTGTATGCATAGTATGTATCAAGATTTGGAATTTAACCATTACCGATTCACTATTTTAATATCCCCCCCCCCCCCAAAAAAAAAAAAAAAAAAAAAAAAAAATCCCCCTTTTTTCTTTCTCATTATTATTATAGATTAACCGGGACCGTGATACAGTGCTCAATAGGAAAATTTGGGCTTATACCCCCATTTGGACCAGTCGGAGGATTGCTACTTTTCTCAAGCGTGTTACAGTTTTTGTTGATTTAATATTTCCCCAGAAGAAAATAAAGTGTATAATAACCAATCGTTCTTGCAAAATTTAATAGGAAAAAGGAGATAACCCCAATGTCATATAAAAGATACGTTTTTCTTTCAACATTATGGTTCTTTTATTTTTTTCATGATAAAAAAAATATTAACAAAAAAAATCATTGTCGTAGATATTTTTTCATTTAACGTTTTTAAAGGAGATTACTAAGTATTGTTTCAGCGATACGATGTGTGTTTCTTATAGCACTGAAGTTTGCAGTATCAGTAGTAATTCGAAGTTAAGTGCAAAGTATAATTGGTATAATGAAAATGTAATAAGAAATAGAAGTACAATAATAGCAATTATGATGTAGATAATAAATTTCCAAGGGATGATCTGGAATTAATCAAATAGAAGGGGGTTATCATTTTGGTTTCTGCTAAATAAATGATATAATATATGTGCACTTACATTATATTATTTATTTATCAGAAACCAAACTGATAAACCTCTTCAATTTGATTAATTCCTGATCATGCAATTATGCTACGTTCATTATTGTTTTATGAAAGGATAGTTAATCAATGTTACTTTCAGTCCTCGCCTAATTTTACCGAACACATGACAGTCACAGGTCTATAATTGTGATTCATGATAATGTTTAATTGCAATAATTAATTATTGAAGCATTTGCCATCTTTTATATAGGCCTATTATACTGATTATTGAATTTATTTCGGTATTGACATTGTTAAATTTGACAAATTACAGTTTCCCTCTTTCTCTCTCTCTCTCTCTCTCTCTTTCAAAGAGGCAATGAAAGTTTCTCAATATCTAAACGCACTCTGACAAATATTTCTATTTTCCTTCTTTTCCCCATTTCATTCGCAATATTCTTAAACTTTTCCCTTCAAAGACGTATTCGTATTTCTTGTAGAGTTTTAGTTACCATGTTTATTTATAAACAACAAAAAGGGGGAGGAAGAACAAACAACTAAAAGCGACAAAAGGCAAAATTGGGAGGTCTTTTAACATCCCCCGAACTTTATAGGGGCGTAAATCTAATGCAGCTTCCCTTCCAAAAACCTGTATTGGAGGGGGGGGGGGAGGTAATTTTGACACGGCTTCCCCTAAAAAAAAAAAAAAATAAATAAATTTTAAAAAAATTCATTGACGGGAGTAAATTACACAATTAAGAAACAAGGTATAGAATGTTTTTAAGGTTAATAATCAGACGGATTGGAAAGAGGGACAAGTTTAACATTACGTTTGAATAAACTGAGGTATCTTGGAAAACGTTGTACAAGCATGAAAACATACTACATGTATTGTAGTGAATCTCAAGGAAATTTCCATTTATTGATTACGTAAATACTTATAACATAGCAGACAATCATATCAGTAGCAAATAAGCAAAATTTCTGATTTATAGACTATTATTGAAAAGAGGATTGCGCAATCCCACTTTCAACATACTTAGTATGACGCAACAGCACTCGACTTGAATTTCACCCTTCCTGTACATCCATATCCTACAAAACCGTGTGAGTATAACTTGCCGAAGAAACAGTACTGGTTCAGTAAATCATGCACATGATTCACGTTTTATCGTTTTGTTGAATTCCTACCTGATTATTTCTACGTATACTCATTTTCGCTAATAAATGCATTAACAAGAAATTGATTTTATACGATGGCAGAGGTGAGCGTAAAAGCAGTTTTATATTAAATCTTTTTAATATTCATCATACGTATTATAATGTAAATGAAGTTTGCATGCCATCAAAACAATTGTACAAATATATTATTTAATATGTACTAATCTAGCTTAAAGGTTAATAAAATAGTAAAATGAGATGAATGCATCATATCAGGAGAATTTTGATGTGATAAATTGTGTGTGTGTATTTGTTTTGTTTTGAATTGAATTGAAAAATTCTAAAACAAAAGCAATGACACAGGACTGTATAAATCACTCATATATAAATGTACATTAATAATTGGAGACATATCGAACATAATCATAGTTACATACTTTGGGTATAATGATTCAGGGATATCATGTAGATACAAGTAATTCAGCACACACTAAGCATGTTTAGGAAAGTACACAATTTATTTTCATACACATTAGAATTCACCTCTGATAGATATGATTGTCTTGAAGTAAAATACAAGGTATAATCACACTTTCATTTTCTAGTTTCATAATTTCCACAAGTTTTTACATTGTCAATTCTCTGAAATCCCCCTCCCCATTAATTTTTGATAATATCAGTAACCAGTATTGCCCTCGCCATTATATACCTCGTACATTCCATTATAATGTTATATTCATCCCCAATTTGTCATGTGTTTTGCTTTTTGGGGTTAATAATCATTATAATACTTTATTCTTGTATAGCGCATATTAAGTCATTATGAAATAACACAACGTATTGGTGTGCTCTCAAAGGCCTATTACGAAGAAGGGCATAGAGAGAGAGGGGAGAAAGAGAGAGAAACAGTGAGCGAAAGAGGGGGAGTCAGAGAGAGAGAGAGAGAGATAGAGAGGAGGTAGAATGATAGAGAGACAGACAGACAGAGAGGGGGAGAGTATTTTGAAAAGGAAACAATTGTTACTTGAACTTGAACTTATATTGTAGATCAATTTGGAATTCCCCGACCTAACGCACATTGAAACACAGAGATAAAGTGAATGGAATAATAATGTAATACATGGTGGGAATTCCCCGAGCCGATACATCGTGACACCATCATCAGAGACGAGAGAAGAGAGAGAGAGAGAGAGAGAGGAGGGGGGGGGGGAACAAAAGAAAATTATCATTAAATAGAAATCTGATTTATATATGAACTCCAGTTATTAAACAAATTTTAAAAGAGTAACTTCTCGCGCAGCTTCCAAAAATTATTTTCTTAACCATGCTGCGCGCCATGTTCATCCAAGCGTAAACACCTACCAAAATGGTACCAGAAGATGCGGGAGAATCGAAGTTATATAAAATATTTTGGGGTTCATAAATCGGTTTTCTTATCAATAACAATTTTCAAAGTGTTTATTTATTTCAGTTATATGTTAATTAATTAATTAATCTATTCACATATTTATTTCTTTGTATACTTATTGATTTATCACTCGGTTTATCACTCGGTCATGTCGATAGTCTCACCCAGTTGACGGTCGCATACAAGTACTCGGGACATTCTCGACCGATACCAAAAGATCATACATCAACGACGACAGAAACCGATGCGTCTTCCTTGAACCTGACAACGAAGTGAACTTCGATTACACGAATGGTTTTGAGGATTATGTTGCTATGGGGGATGATCCTCATGTGACATCACTGAAGAATGTTCTGAGTTGGATGCGGGATCACCGGCAGGTACTGATAGATGAAGGACTCTTGGATGTGACGTCATCAAGGTGAGATGAGATGTCGATTCCAAGGTATCGCAGTTATTAGTTGGGAATACTTAAATGATAATGTTAACATATAATTTTGTTTTTATAAATAAACAAATATCATGATAAATAAATTAGAAAAATGTCAATTTTCGGAATTATGACGTCTGTCTTCATGGGACCTGGTTTACTTGATTTTGAAAAAGAATCTGTTGGCAAATTCTAATATTCGTTATTATTGTTTGTTTGTTTGTTTTTGTTTTTTAAATTTTTGTTTGTTTTGTTTGTTTGTTTGTTTTTGTTTTTTTAACTTGTCAGGAAATTTTGGTTTTTTGTTATTTTTCAAAATTTTCGAAATTTAACAATTATTGAACTACGATTTAAATATAATAACCTATTTGCCTTTAAACTATAAATAGATTGAATGTGGATTTCGTTGGACAACGAGGTACATTTACAAACCTGTTGAAAGCAGGTGGGAACAAGGACATGGATATTCGTCTGGTCGTCACCCTCTATCGAGGAACCTACTACATCTCAGAATTTACAGGTCGATGGAAGACCAGGAGAAATCAGAACAGAAGACAGAAGATGATGGGAGCTTCTTCAAAGCTGTTCCAAGACTCTGTGACATGCAGTAAGTACTAGTAGTAGATTCAGCTTTACGTCACACAATTAAAAGTATCGGCCCATGCACAAACATAATTGAGCCGCTATTGCCCCAAGACAATTGGGTCTGCACTCTCTATTGAAATTGGGAATATACTTGGAGGATTACAGATCTGGGCGGTAACTATTTAGTTAAGTATAACTATTATTACGGCAACTATATTACATTATTTGTATAATTATTATGAGGCAATAATAAGAAGATAAATATTCTTAATATTCATAATTATTCTTATTATCTCCAAATGATCAAACTTTCACTTAGCAAAAAATAACTCTTGAGCTTCATGGGGTAAGGCAAGGAGAAGTGGCGGGGTGGGGGTGGATAAGTTAAATGAAATCCGTGAGTTAATGGCAATAAATAAGTCAGTTAATATCGCTATGTTCATGTTGCAAATCATAAATAGACTTGTAAATTTGTTACTTTCATTATTCTTTGTATGCATAATTTACTGGTTGCAGACGAAATTGAATTAGACCATATGGCGTGTGACCAAATGGGTAATGGGTACAAACCACAGAGTTAAATACGCACAGAGCAGGCCCGTAACTAGGATTTTTACGGGGGGGGGGTCGAAAATTGAAAAGTGGACCTTTTTTGAAAGAGTAAACCTTTCGAGCGCGATGCGCGAGCCGAAAATTACCCGAAGGGAGTATATTTTATCTCATGATTTTCTTTTTCGTTTACGAATTGACCATCACCTCCCTTTTAGTTAATATAAGCTGTGAGCACGAAGCGCGAGCGGAAAATTTTTCATTACATTACCTTACTTTTGGACACAGGAATCAGTCAATGGGCCTTTCTATGAAAACTCTGCGAGCGCGAAGCGTGAGCCGACAATTTTGGCTTATAATGACCTGAAGGTAGTTTTTTTTCTGACTCATTTTCCCTCTTATATACTTACAGACCTGTAATTAGGATTTATATAAGGGTTTTGACATTTGAAAAGCGAACTTTTCACAAGGATTGAACTTGCAAGCGCGAAGCGCGAGCCGGAATATTTTTTGTTTAACGACCTGAATGCGGTAAATTATATGCATAAATTATTTGTCTCGTATCTTTCTGTTTTCTTTTAATTCCTTCCCAGGTTGACGATAACCTCCCTTCTGAGAAAATTAACCTTGTCAGTGCAAAGAGCGAAGGAAAACTTTGCCTTGTATTTCAGGTTTATTTATATTTTTATCTCCTCAAATTCATTCATAAACGGATGACCAAATTCCAGAAGATGCGAGCGCGAAGCGCGAGGATTAAATTTATACAAAATGATATGAATGTTGTGTATTTGAAATACATTTATTTCTGCCCTATAGGCCTAATTTGGCCTTTCGAACGGGATTGGACAGGGCGAGCACGAAGCGCGAGCCGAAAACTGTCCGTTTAATAACATGAAGGCTGTGCATTTTTTTTTTTAGCACATTTGCTTTTTTTTGGGGGGGGGAATTCCTAAATAACAAGTTGATGATCACCCCCTTAAAAAACGGAAATGCGAGCATGAAGCAGAGAGGAAAAACGCTTATTAAATGACTCGTAATTTCATTTTGTATTGTAATCTCTCCTGAAAACCAGGGATGGACGATGGGGGGGGGGCGGGGCTGCATGCAGCTCCTTCAATTTTTCCAGTAGATCGTATTAACAAAAATGCGAAAAGATTATATACTTTTCCACGTGTTCAGCCCATAAGCTTTCTACTCGATCAGCCCCCCCCCCCCGCCCTTTCAAAAACGCTATGATGATAATTCCGTATAAGTAGGCTGTATATGCGAGCGTGAGCGAAAAGTTTGCACTGACTTACCTGAAAAGGGGGGTTTTGTGCATTATTTTTCATAATTTAGCACATGAACATTTTTGTACATTAGATAGGTAGGTCTATTTAAGAATCTGCAGAGCATTTCTAGCAACAAAGACAAAATGGGGGGGGGGTTCATGCCCTCTTTTCCTTTCTTTCTTCCTTTTTTTCCCTTTTTTTTTTGTCAAGCGAGAGAGAGTTAAATATGGGGGTATTAACTCTATGGTACAGACCAAGTGGCAATTTACCGTTTAGACGTACGAAAATGTTGTTATTGCATCCCTTCAGAAATATCAGAGGAGCATGCGCACCTGGTAAACCTACTCCGTGAACGATAATGCGTCCTTTTACGCTATGATGAGCGCCAACTACGGTACACACAGTATGCTATTCAGCTTTGAAGTGCAGGCAGAGAGAATGGATGGCTCGGCTACGCCCCCTCGGAAACTATTTGAACATACGCACGCCCAATATTCAGCAATGTGTTCAGCCGTAAGTTAATTGTTCATTTAAATTTGTACCCATTTATTTTGAGGAATGCATTCTTGGAGTTTAACATTGATATCATAAAATAACAGCAAAGCAGTAGCACATCGCTAAAATATAACCCCCCCCTCCAATACAAAAAAAAAAATTAAAAAAAATTAAAAAAAATAAAAAAAAACAAGTTGGATGGATGATGGACCCGATTGGAGAGACTCACCCCTACCCCGTGTTTGTTATTTTGCAAATGGTGTTATTGGGAGCCTAAGGAGAGAGAGAAAAAAAAATGCGCATAACGACCCGCCCCTCTCCCTCAGAATTTTGATATATACGGTCCTGCCGTAATTAACATTTATGAAGACTACCGCATATGAAGATTGAAGTTTCGTCTTACTTTATATTAAACTGTATTTTGCATGTTATGAAATATGAATATTTTGGTATATTATTTTACATCCCCCTTAATCTGGCCCATTTGATCAGTTTCTATTTATCTGTTTCCATTACCCCCCCCCTCCCTATCTGCCTTCCATCCCCAATCTTCTCTCTCTCTCTCTCTCTCTCTCTTTTTGTTCTCAATTTTTTGTGTGTGTGGATATTTGTTGATGATGATCCTAATAATCAATAAAGACTGATTTTATTTGAATTGATTTGATTCTCTCTCTTTATCTCCATCTCTCTCTCTTTCTCTATCCCTCTCGTTATCTTCTCCTATCTCTCTCTCTCTCTCTCTCTTCCCCCTTTCTCTCTCTCTCTCTCTCTGCAGTACGCAGGCGTTACGATGGTGGGCCCCCAATGCATTGGCAGGCATACCTGAGGTCGTATTAGGATGGAGAGACGATGAGAGCAAAATCATCCGCACATTTGAATATATCAAAACTGAAAATATTCCCGAAGAATATTCTAAGGTAATGAGACAGAAGGCAATAATCAATAAAGTATAAGTCATTCAAGAACCATCTAGGTTAAACTGATCATAAAAGTAAATATTAGTCGGCCTTGGAATTTGAAATCATGAATAGGGCCTATATTTAATGGACCTTTTTATTGTCTCGAACAATAGGGTGACGTATTTAGTAGGCCTACTAACTCAAATAGTCACCCTTTGAGAATACCGGCCTTTATGTTTGTTTAAAAAAAAAATAAAGTATTTAATTTTTATAGATCAAGCCTATGTATAATTTCTTTTCCTGTTCAATAAACAGGTTTGAAAAAAGAGAGGAGTCAATCAAAGTCAATAATAAAGTAAAAATGCTTTTCAACCCCTTTCTCATCAAATGTTAATAGACAACATTACTTGTAACCTTAATGCGATTCCGTTCTTTCACAAAGGTAACAACGTTTTTTTATATTTGAATTAACACAGTATTAAGAGGAATGTATATACTGAAGTTTCTTCTAAAATAAAAGCACTTTCATTAAAAGACAAATATCTTAATGGGTTCTATTCATTATGCATTCACCGTCGATTGATCTGTATTTATTTATGGTATAGAACCAGTGGTCTTCAGAAGACTGCATCAGCAAAATGGAATCACTACTTTCTCAGATCAAGGAATTGGTTCAAGAGGACAACCAAAGGTTAGTTTTGATGATGGGGCAGTAGTGTCGGAAAGCTCTGAGGAGACAAAAGATTGGAGGGTCTGGTCAAGCAGTTGTGTGTGGACAATGGCTTGTCCTCTAATCTTTTGTATCCTCAGAGCTTTATGATGACACTGTGATGGGACAATGAGTTCTTGCACTTAGCAGATGACTGATGCAGTGGTCTCAACAGGACGTACGTGTAACGTGCAAATCGCTATTAGTCTGGATTTCGTAGGAAAATTCTGCTTCGCACGTAATTTTTTTTTTTTTTTTATCAGACACGCACATTGCAGGTAAGACACGCAGGTTTTCAAAGTACCTTTCTTACAGAAACGTAGACAAATTAGCCCATGACGACCACATACAACCTGCAACTGCGGTGCACGCACATGCCATGCAGTTGACCACCGCATTACCCAACAATTAATAAATACCGTTAAAGGAAATGAACCAAAAATTAATGCAAAATTATTGTTTTTAAATAAAATTTACGAGAAGGTTATTCAGAATATATTCGAACTCGAATGCTGCTCAGGTTCATAATGTATTTTTTTTAGATACTGAATATCCGTGCGTATATTGGACTTTAAAGATATTTTGTGTTCGTAGTCATTCTTTCTTTTAAAAAACTATGTACCCTGTCTTTAAGCTGATGCCCTATCTTGTCTCCCTTGTTCATATTTAACTTCATCATCAACAAATCTTCTGCGCTCCACGCTTTCTTCTATCTGTTTATGTGTTTCCACTTGTTTCCCTCCTTTCGACATGTTCAACAATACGGCTTGTTATGTCACATGTTTTTTATGTATCATGATATCTTATCTTTCTCATTCTGATTCAGTGCTGTCTATCATCTTGTGCTGGAGCCTATTCAAGGAGGTCCAGACTTGAAGCATCGATTACAAGAACGTAAATTCGTCCCTAAGGGAAAACGAACGGACGGATTTGCTATCGTAAATAAATCACTTCTTCAGGACATACTTTATTCCAACACCACAAACATTCGAGACATGCCAGACCTTGAAGAGTCTCCATACATTGAAGATACTTCAGACCTTCAAATCCCCACAAACCTTCAATATCCTGCACGCATTCAGGACATTGCAGACCTTCAAGATTCTTCCAAACTTCAAGACCCTGTAGACCTTAAAGGTCCTCCAGGCCTTCAAAATCCTCCAGACCTTAGCCACGCTAACATTCAAGACCCTCTGAAACACCAGGAGCAAGGCAGCTGTCAAGGCCCTGTACACCATGAAGATCCTACAGACCTGAAAGACCTCCCAAATCGTATAGACCCTACAAACACAGACCTTCCTATCCCCATAGATCTACAAGACACTGTAGACATACAAGACACTGCAGACCTTCAAGACACTGTAGATCTTCAGGGCCCTCCAGAACGTCATAGTCCCACAAACCTCCTAGACCCTCCAAAACGCCTAGGTGAAGCAGAAGGCCAAGACTCTGCAGATCTTAAAGACCTCCCAAATCGTATAGACCCTACAAACACAGACCTTCCAATCCCCATAGATCTACAAGACACTGCAGACCTACAAGACACTGTAGATCGTCAGGGCCCTCCAGAACGTCACAGTCCCACAAACCTCCTAGACCCTCCAAAACACCTAGGTGAAGCAGAAGGCCAAGACTCTGCAGATCTTAAAGACCTCCCAAATCTTCTAGACCCTACAGACACAGACCTTCCAATCCCAACAGACACACAAGACACTGGAGACCTCCAAGGAACTCCAGACCTTCAAGACACTGCAAATTTTCCAGACCCATCAGACCTTAAAGACACATCAGACAATGAACACCCTCCAGAACTTCATAGTCCCACAAGCCTCCAAGTCCCTCCAAAACTACAAGAGGAAGCAGACGGTCAAGACCCTGTACATCATCAAGACCCTGCAGATCTTGAAGACCTCCCAAATGTTATATACCCTACAGACACAGACCTTCTAATCCTCACAGACCTACAAGACACTGCAGAAACTGTAGACCATCAAAGTACTCAAGACCTAAAGGAAACTTCAAACTTTACAGTCCCATCCGACCATTCACATACTCCAGAACCTTATAGTCCCACAAACCTCCAAGATTCTTTAAAAACACAAGAGGAAGCAGAGGGTAAAAACCCTGCGGATCTTAAAGACCTCCCAAACCCTCTAGACCCCACAGACAAAGACCTTCAAAGCTCCACAGACGTACAAGATACTGAATGCATTCAGAACATTGGACACCTTAAAAAATCTGCTGACCTTCCTGAGCCTGTCGACCTTCAAGGCCTGCCAGTTCTCCAAGACACTGCAGATATTCACCACGCTGTAGAACTTTTACTTACTGCATACAGTCTACACACTTTATACCTTCAAGACACCGCTGACCCTGAAAACCCATCAACTCCTCAAGATCTTCATAATCCCGCAGACCCTCCAAAACTTCAAGGACAAGCAAAACGTCAAGACCATGCAAATCTTAAAGGCCTCCCAAACCTCCTAGAGCTTACAGCCCCTGTAGAACTTCCAGTCCCCACTGATATCCAAGACCCTGTATGCGTTCAGGAGATTGCAGTCCTTCGTGACACTGCCAACCTTCTAGACTCTGCAGACCTTCAAGACACTGCAGACCTTCAAGACACTGCTTACCTTCACGACATTGCAAACGTTCACGACACTGCAGATCTTCACGGTACTACAGACCTTCAGGATACTGCATACCTTTATGACACTGAAGACCTCCACGACACTGCAGCTGCAGACCTTGACGACACTGTTGATAACCAAGGAACTACAGAACTTGAAGATCCTACAAACCTTCTAGACACTGCCGACCCTCACGACACTGCAAACCTTCAAGACACTGAAGACCTCCACGATACTGCAGACCTTGACGACACTGCAGACCTTGACGACATTGCACACCTTCACGGCACTGTAGAACTTGAAGATACTGATGAAATTCTAGAAACTGCAGATATTCGAGACACTAAAGTTCTTAACGACACTGCAGACCTTCATGATACTGCAGACCTCCAAGACCCTGCAGACCTTCTAGGTATTGCAAACATTCAAGTCACTGTAGACCTTCACGTCATTACAAACCTTCTAGACACGTCTGCAGATAGCCAAGACACTAAAGACCTTTGCGAGACTTCTGACCTTCAAGAACCTGCAGAACTTCTAGATATTGCAGACATTCACAAAAATGCAGACCTTCAAGATGTTGCTGACCTACTAGACACGTCTGCAGAGTCTCGAGACACTGAAGACCTTTACGACACTAGAGACCTTCAAGACCCTGCAGACCTTCTAGATATTGCAGATATTCACGATACTGCAGACCTTCACGATATTGCTGCAGACATCCAAGAAACTGAAGACCTTTACGACATTGCTGAGCTTCCAGAACTTCACGACAATGCAGATCTTCCAGATACTGTCGACCTTCTAGAAACGCCTGCAAACATCCAAGACACTGTCGACCTTCTAGAAATGCCGGCAAACATCCAAGACACTAAAGACCTTCACGACACTGCAGATCTTCACGACACTGCAGATCTTTACAACACTGCAGACCTCTACACTAATACTGCCGACTTTCAAGACTTTGCAGACTTTTAGGACCCTGTAAACCTTCAAGACGGATGCATTACAGGACATTGTAGACCTTCAAAGTACTACTTCCAATATCCTACAAACCTTCAAAAGCAAGCAGACCATCAAGGCCGTGTATACATTTAAGAAACTTCAGACCTTGGGAGACCCTGGACGCCTTTAAGATTCTGTAAGGCTTCAACGCCCTCCAGACTTTCAAGATCTCGCAGGACCCTTCAGAGTTTCAAGACCCTTCAGAATCAGTCCTGTAGTGGAATTTTCCGGATGGGGGAAAGGGAGGGGTTTCTTTTATTCATGTATCTTTGAATAGGTTTTATCAATTGTTGTAAGCTTAAAATTCATTTTGTCATGATGTGTTTTTAAATGGCACAGAGACCCTAAAGATATGTATATATGTATATTTTATAAAGATAGTGGCCGGTATTTTTCGAAGGGTGACTTAAGTTAGTAGGCCTACAATAATACTTATTTAGTTTTCCTTGCTATTGTGAATGTGAAGGCCTACTAAATACGAATTGCTTAGTTACCTTTGTGCATGAAAGTGTGATATGTATATAAATACAATGGATGATAATTATGACAATTTATCAATCCTTGTGCAATGGGTTTTTTTCTACATGGTTTTTCCCACCCAGGTGACAATTTTGTACCCGGTATGATCCGGAAGTCATTGCAAATCAAATCAGAATTTTGCGCACCTTAATTAATGTTCTTAGGTAGGAATTCTATACAGGGAATGTAGAGAGTGCACACATTGTATGCGGGCAAGCCTGAATCTGATGACCGTGTTAATAATTTGCTTGTATTACAGACGTAGACGGTGGAACTAAAGCGCTCTCGAAATGCAGAATAATAATAATGACATTATCAATATTATCTGATCGCATTATTACATACAAGTTGGATTATTGGATGATATTTTGGTTGAATATGGACTCATGTCGAAAGATTAATAAAATATAAAAAACGGTTTATTCAATTTGTGTCTTTATCTTTTATTTGATTTCTTGAATCGCAAAATTTCACCAAGACGAAATGAGTGGACAGGTTGAAGTCTGGACAAAACGGCAATTTCAAGAATTTCGCAAGAAATAATTATTCATAACTTGTCGTTAAAGTAATTGGGGGGGGGGTGTCGCCATGTTTTAAAATTATATATATATAGGCATCCTGTTTGATAAATGTACGCCTACATATTTTTGTAAAATCGAAATTGAATTTTTCTGAAGTGTCCAGATATCAAACACTATAAATTATGCGCGAACCATTTTTACGTAAATACTTAGAATGTATGCATGTACTAGTATATTATTAGAATCATAATGACAGTTTTTCGTGAATTGAACTTGGCATTTTTAGGAATAATGAAAATTTTTTTGATGGACATGATTGTTTTTCTAGCTGTAAGTGACCTAATGGTTTCAAAATTATCAGTTACCATCTGCATAAGCAGCATATTTTCAGCCGTTTTCTTTGTGTTGTTGAGTCCTGGGTGAAAAGGAAGCAATCTAAATTTCCTGTAAGAGAGAGAGAGAGAGAGAGAGAGAGAGAGAGAGAGAGAGAGAGAAAGAAATGTATAGGGGGCCTATGTCATTTCCACTCATGTTGACGTCATCTCACGATGTCTCATTTTTAATACATGTACTAGTATCTTTAAAATTTGGCCAGGAGAAGATGGCAATCACGATTGGAAAATGAGAACATCAAAAACTCAAAATTGATTGATATGTCACTTGATTCCTTTTGTCAAAGTAGGGCAGAAAGTACCAGGACCTAAAAGGTTTATATTAAAATGTTTGATTTCGTAGTTTTTTCTTACTTCAATCGAATTAGGGTCCTTTTGTTCTGGGGGTGGGGAAGGTTCCGCCTGGGTTTTTTAAATATTTTTATTTCTTTTATATTTATGTCAGATGGAGGAACGGATAGTGGAATAAGTCAGTAATCCATAGATACATGTATTTTTATGTATTTTTGAGAAAAAGCTAGCATTATTGTTTCACCATAATGTTAGTTTTAAGGTCGAACTCTATTTAAAACAAAATCATTTTAGAGATGTTTTGCATTTTCACAGTATTAAAAAAAGAAAAGAAGAGATATATTCAGAAATTTTCTATTTAATGTTGCCTTTATTAACTGCATTCTATCAATATTTCAACGAAAAATCATTGATTGGCTACTAAAGTTAGCCTACTTGTAAATAAAGCTTAGCCAATATCGGTTTCCGTTGATATCTGTGTTTGTAAGCCACCATAAAAGAGTCGCGCTCTCAATATAAAATACAAAGGAAAATGGATCGGCTTATTTCATCGACAAAAACTGCGTTCCGTTGACGTTGTTAGGTTACGATACCCAGACTAAATGGTTATTCCAAGCCACAAGTCCTCTGTATTCCATTTTTGATGGTCATTTATTATAACAATGGTTGATGCTCTAGGGGCTGCAACATTTTGGGGCTTCAGTGCTGCTTTAGACCTCCAAGAATCGGGTAAGACGATTAACCTATTTCCCACGTGTTGAATTTGGTGTTCGTAATGATGATCCTAAGGACTTGATTGAAATTAGAAAATAAATGTCTGTCTATTCCTGTAATTGCTACCCTAATATTATTCCTTATACTCCCATTCTTCAATTGTGGTGAATGACAGAATCACCTTTATTAAAATCACAAGATTAAAAATAATTTTGCCAATTTTTGAGACGGTGAGCTGCCTGAGCTGAGAGTGAGACTCTACAGGGCGTCCCAAAAAGAACTATACACTTTTGAAATGGCTGCCAAATGAAAAATATTTCATTTTAGGTAATGAAATTTATATGTATGGAAAGCTCATTGTCCCAACTTTCATATGACACCAAAAAGTCCGAAAATAAGTCACGCATGAATGAGCAGCGTTCACTTTTGTACAGGGTATGGAAATTAGGGTGCGCAGGAATTGCCCTACCAAGTTGTATGAGGAAAGTCATTTGAAGCTTATGGAATTGAGGATGATATGCA
>CALNVZ010000218.1:1251206-1263733 GCA_940671915.1 Paracentrotus lividus | reverse complement strand
GTACAGTCTGTGTCAAATAAAATGGTACAAGTGGAAAACATTTTTTATAGTATGAAGATTAATCACAACCTGGTATTGTTTGATATTTTTTGTAAAACAGGAAAATCAGATTTTCTTCTGCAATTTTTTTCTTCAAATTTGGTGTTGTAGTTTTTGAGATATGACTAGTTTTCTACAATCAAGAAAAATCCATTTTTCGCACGCCGTCCCATGCCTTTGTGTAGGCCTATAGGTTTCGCATAATGGCCATTAAATGCTCAATTTCGATTTGTTCCTCGTTGCACAAACTTTAGCATAACTTTTGTTTTACGAAAGCAAATTATACAGAATAACGCGCATCAGCAGGGAAAATCTTTTGGCTTTATTTTGGTACCACATACACACATTATTTGAAAATATTTCACACCTAAATATTTTTTTTCCGACTGTACCATTTTTTTTTGACACAGACTGTATATTAACCTTTTTGTAACTATGCAAAAAGCTTGAAAAGACTTAACGAGTAATATTCGGGGTTTGAGTGACCACAAATAAAAAGAGGTGAACAAATTAAAAGAGCTGAAAATGAGCTGAATTGAAAGCGCTTCTATACTTAACAGAGGAAAGCTAATATAAGATGAAATAAAGCTGAAAATCAAAACTTCCAAAAACTGGAATAAGCTAGAAAGCAGAAATCTCACATCCCTGTCTTATGTCGTGATTATACCAAAGCACTAAATGGACAAGAAAAAGAGAAATAAAGAAGGGAGAGGAAAAACAACATTACCTTTTCTTCAAATACTCTAGCACCACGAATTACTAGTATTACGATTATAGAAATATGATGACAAGACAATCTGCACAATGTGACAAAAGTTAGCAAAGCGTTGTATTTTTTATGCCAATCTGGGTATAATTGAATTAGTACTTTGTAGATACAAAATGAGAGACTATACCGATCTAACGCAGTTAAATCCCTGATATGAATAGGCAATTGATGAACTGTTATGCTAAAACTATTCTTGAAGACTAGGCAAACTGGAGACTCTCGAGAGCATTTTTATTTTTGGTGGGAGGGGGGTTGGGTGGGCGAAGAGACTTTACACCTATGCATTGAGCATACTCCAGTGAGGTATTTTGCCTGTTATGTATATCAGAGGCGGCGGAACGAATTTGAAAGTGGGGGGTCACGATGGAAAAGGGGCACATTTTTCTGATAAGGGGGCACTTGAGACCAGAGGCTTTAACCCTAAAAAGACTGGGGGGGGGGGCTCATTCAGCCCCCCCCCTAGACATTTTTTGCGATAACTTCGCAACGCGAAAAAAAAATTCGGCGAGACTTCATGACTATTTTCTTTCAAATCTCGCGCAACTTTTGAGACCAAATTTGCGATGCCCGGGTATGCGGTTCCGAAATTACGTAACATTTTGTAACCGTGCGTCAGACCCAAAGTAGCTCAAATACATGATTTTGTGTACAAATCCAATACAAATTGTGTTTTCAGCCAAAATTCATAAATGTATCATTATTTACTCTTTAACTGATTAAAATCAATTAATTTAAGGTTGTTTATGATTAAAATAGTGTCACCAATGATTTCCATCGAAAAAACAATAAAAAACAAAAAGTTGAAAAACAAAGAAATACATAAGAAATTTTAAAAACAATAGAATACATAAGAAAAAATCTTGATACAGATTTTTTTTTAAAACTCATTTCACCAGAAGCCTACAAAGAGCCTGTAAACCAAAAATTAGCACTTTTAGAGCTTTATTTAATTAATTAGATTAAATCTTAGATTTTATGCATAAATTAGCATAATTAATTAGTGAAGAAATTTTTCGGAGAATATGACTCTTCGGTTTTGGAGAGGATGCCGTCACCGAAAAGATGCTATTGTTCTCTATCTACATTTGCCGGGCTACCTTTAGATAATCAACGTCCACTCCCTTATAATGAGGTTGCTCGAGGAACCAAGTAAATACCTCTCTTGTTATAACAAAATCTTGTTGCATTAACATAGCATGTGCACCTGTGCAATTTTGTTTGATATTAGGATTGGAAGTAAAACACACCTCATATAAGGAAACTGTTGTATCTGTCTCATATATTGGAGTAGACTGTATTGGTTATTGTGGCGATTGGGTCTAATCCCGAGTTTGACTAATTTCCCGTTTGGTCTCGCTCCTGCTTGGTCTATATCCATTTTGTCTACACCACTTCGTCTAATTACTTTTGGTTTATTGCCATTTGCCTATCTTAGTATTAATATTTGTCTTATACCCATTTGGTCCTGATGTCCACTGTGGTCGAATACCACTATGTCATATTTCCTGTAACAAACTGTAATTGCCAAATATTCACTTGAGAATTAAACAATATGGTTATTATTACAATATTATTAGATGTATTTTCTGCCGATTTCAATAAGTGGTTCAATTGCCAAGTATGAATTAGACCGATTATCAGTGACCAGTTGGTTTACCCATAGTGTTGTTTAGACAATGAAGAGAATGACCAAATTACTTAATAACCAAGTGAATATAACTGACTGGTGATTTCACGTTCGGTGTTGGTTTGGTGTTAGCTGTCGCAGAGTGAATTCTGCTTAAAATCGAGCTCAAACACCGAGTCAGTCATGAGAGTCGATACCGAATATCCAACACCGCGGATTCGATCGCCTAACACCGTCGTCGAAGAAAATGGGTTGAGCAGATTCGTAAGCGAAGTACGGTTTTTGTTGTTTTAAACTGGTTCGAATATACCTGAAAAGGCATAAAAGGTTAAAATCATAACAGTAAATGAAAATTAATCCTTCTTCCAAACCTTCTTTGTACAATTTACCAGTCATATGGATATTTTAGAAACGTGTTTACAGTTCCATATCTCGGGCAGTTTTTTGCAAGCATGCAGAAATGAGCGTATCTGTTCACTTCAAAAGCCAGGCGGGCCGCGCAGCGCGTAGCCTCCCAGAAACCCTTAGTATTTCGTACATCGGTTTTCAGATTAGCAGTGATTGATCATGCTTTTGTTCCTAAATATAGATTGAGTGAACCATCCATGTTGATGATATTTATTACTTTCGATTTACTACGGAATACCTTATTTTATATTCTCTATCATTTTTTCCAATGTAATGAAATTTCATTGGACGCCTTGTTAGGCTTGAAGGTAAGTAGCCAATTGTGAATCCATCTCGTTAACGACCAAAGTAACCAATTTTGTAATGGTCTTGAAGTACCCTCTTTGGTCAAATATTAATTGATTAATTATTTCTGTAAAATAAAGTATAGTTTCTCTGCCACTTGGGAACCCCCCACTGCCTTACTATTCACAGACAAACAAACGTTGGCCAACACCAACACTAAAGAGTGTGAAATAGACTTTTCTTAATTCCTAGGTTTAGTGTTTAGTCAATGCGAGGAATTTGCACGTGAAATTTTAACACGCTGGCTCGGCTGCAGAGCTCGGTTCAGCAACGACATTTGGACACAAAATGAAACACCAGCAACCGGAAATACGTCAAAATTAGAGGTCAACACCTAACACCTCTGACTTGATTTTTATTTCCCAATCACGTTCGGTGTTAGATTTCAGACTTTGCTCCAAAATAAACACACCCGCTTATAACTACCGAATTTCTGTTGGAAATCACTCACTGTAGCTCACAATGAGAATGATAAGATAAAAAAGTGAACACACAAGACTTCAGTTGGCATTTATGGAATGCATGCTTCATTCCAGGCAGGTCTTAGTAACCATATTTGTTATTATGATCATTCCAGTAGAACTGTTATCATTAAAATTATTTCTTACTGTACGAAAGTCATGCATAATATATCTCTTTAAAGTCTTAACCGTACTTGCATGCACATTCTCAATGCTTAAAAATAATTGAATAATATTTCACTTCTCAGCTGCAATGACTGCGATAGTGAACTTGTATATTAAATAACAGAGCCAAGGATACAAAACTTAATTCTTTTTACAATAATTATGTTAAACAACATCATTTAATATTTGTTCAGACTTCAAAGGTTAATAATTTTTAGCTGATTTGACCAAGTTCTCTTTCAGCGATTCGTTGTTCAAGAGGAACTTAATCTTTGTTAAAGAATTGTATTGAATAGTTTGTTTGCTGGTAAAGTGTTCTGAATTATACGAGGAAGCATTGTTATTCTTCGCCTTCCACCAGTTAAATCTTTGCTTTGATCTGTATAAGTTGCTACACGTAAGTCCTTTTAGACTCACTGGTGATATTTGTAATATATTCAATCACACACCTTTTTGTTCTTTTGTGCTTTGTAGATTGACTGCTGGCCATTTTATAAACATATATATTTCTTATGCCCTTGTGTCTGATGGAGAGAGAGGGAGAAGAGAGGGTCGGAGTAGGAGGAGAGTTATAGAGAAGAATATGAATAGGAGGGCTAGGGAGGGAGAGAGAGAGAGGAGAGGTAGGGGAAGGAGAGGATGGTAGAGTGAAAGAATAGAGTAAAAGGTTATACAGTCATATTTAATAATCATTATTCTCACACGCTATGTTAAACATAATCAAAGCAAGGACTAGCGAGATAATGAAAAAGATAAAACATAATCACATCTCAATCGCAACCAGAGTTGCACCAGACTAAATATATGCACTTAATTAAGTCACCATAATGATAAATGAAATAGGCTTATTTTCCCTTTATCCGTTCAAAAGAGCCCTGGACAAAGAGTTGCAATCAATTGATAAACGAAGTAATTCAATTAGGATTCTGTTCCATGGGCACTACTTGCATAAAGTTAACTCTTTGTAAACCAATCTGAATGGTTGTTTCAAGTTGCCGAGTTGATCGAATCCTACATGTTCCATTTAGGGCAATGTACATTTGACTATTCAACTTGTACTAAAATTGGACGTAGATCTTTTCACATGAAGAGTGAACGTTGAAGAGTTTTATAGACTAATTGATGTTCAGCCAGGGGCCATACTTCTAAATGGATTTTTTTCCTTCAAAATCTTAAATATTGAGTTTCACCTGCATTTTCAAGAAAGTAATGAAGTAAAATATAAGTAGATCATTTATGAAACATATAGTATATACAAAGTAAGAGTACCTGTTCGTGAACATGAACTTTCTAATTATATTTGTTTTGACACTAAAAGCAATAATCGTTTCATACATTACATTTTTTTTATCTAAATACAATTATGATATGAGTATCATTCTTAAAAATACAGACATAACCTCTTCACTTCAGACGATTTCGAGGTAATTGTGTGAAATAAATGATTTTTCTACCGGGACTATGTTCCTTTTTTTATCCGTTCGAGTTGATATTCCTTTCGTGTTGTTCATTCTTAAAGATATTATATTGACAAAATAAAGGAACCTTAGTATCAACTGCCTTACCACACTTGTAAATAGATCAAATGATATAAGGCTTATTTTCGAATTGTTACGAGTTCCCCATGTTTGAACATTTGTTTACCCGTTTTACACTTTTATTCCCATTACATGCATTTAAGATTCTGTTCCTTAGAAAGCCGAAAATAGTAATTAACATGAAAACTAATACACAACTTATAAATTACTAGAAAGTGTTAATGATTAATGTATTTTGAGCAAAAGTTGCAGAAAACAATTGAAATGAAGTGATTGTGTACATACAATGCTATAACGAGCTACCTCCTGTACCCATCGTCTCATTCTTGCCCATAGCCACACCAGCATAACCGATAAACTGGGCGGCTCTTTGGCCCACACTTCAATCAAAATTGAATGCCCTCGATCTCCCATTAGTTTTATCATCAAAGATTTAATAGAACTGGCACATATGTATCAGATAATATTCGAATTCCCGTTTCAGCGATGATAAGGGAAATTCTATTCTCATATTCCATAGCAATATACATGCGAATTGTCTTTTGCGGTCGAGTTGATTGTTCTTTTCTGATAGTGAAACAAATATATTCAAACTCAAGACTGAAAAGAAAATGAGTCGTCTGCTAAAATCGGTCCCTTGGACAATATATACCGATAATGGTTCTTTGTCTACCACGTAGGTTACTCTCTTCATGTTGCGGTTGTAGAGTTGCAACGACCCGAAAGCTTTACTATTGGCCTTGACATATAATCGTCACTATGTTTGCAAGTTTGCCTTTTGTTTTTCAATTGATTATAATTTAAGTTGTTAGACCATGCCCGGGGGGGGGGTGTAGGGGGGGGAGGTCACTTCAAAAGAAAAAGTGCTTACCCTGACGTGCCCCGCACCCTGAAATGGACTAAACGTACTACATTATGCGGGTGATTAGTCAAGTTGCACACCTTTGTTCTGAGCGTCAGACTGGAAAAAACTATCACAGAAAGCAGACCCTTTTCGACGTACTTTTTGGGGACACCATCGCGTAGCACATCTTTAATGGTGAGGTGCCGGCCCCCCCCGCCCCGGTAGATCCCATGTAAGATATCGATGCACATCTCTCCGCGTGAAATATATAAATTAGATTTCGAAATCTTCGCTCCAGTTGAGCACGAGATTCGTTTGTATTAAAGTCCACATGATTCAGTCTTGATTTCCGAAGTTATTTCAACCGTTATACTTGTTTTCCAACCAAAGAATACAAATTTATCGTTTATGTCATTTCATGAAACGCCTGAACTCACTTGTACGTTAATCCAGAAAAGAAGAAGAATATCTGCACGTACCGGTTAGTACACTGTAAACGAATTTCCTCTTTCTGGGAGGGGAGAGGGAAGGTGGTCTGTGTGTACCTGTTTCATAATTTCTTTCCGAATTTCAGGCAATGAACCACGAGCGCATAGATTCCGTAATACGTCTAGCAACTGAAGGGGTTTGTGGAGCTGGGGTGGGGGGGTGGGGGTGGGTATGTGAGGGTGATCGGCATTCTTCGTAAACGGGCTTTATCACACCGCATTATATTTCAGATATGTTAGCGCAAAATATGGAAAGGGCGACACCTCTTACACCCCGCTTGGATTCCGTCATCTCAAAAAGTTGAAGTCAATGTTTATTTCAGTTTGTTCTGAAATATGACCACAACCAATACATTCATCGGATAGATACTGATTTGAGTCTAAAGGATCAAAGTTCGTTACTGTGAATAAATCCCTGGTAAAGCGGTATGGCATTCCTCTTCCTCTCATCATCGTCATCATCATCGTCAAATCATCACAACGGTTCAACCCCTGGCTGCATTGCTCAGTGTTGTCTAACCCCGTCTCATTCTCAGAATCGAGGAAGCTCGTTTTCCACAGCTCCAGCTCCTCCCCGCGCATTATGAGAAAGGCACCCGCTGTTTGTTCCGAATGTCCTACATGTGTAAACAGAACATATCAATAATTATTTATAACACTTGAAACCAACTTATTGCAAACAGCCTTGTAAGCTATTTAGGGAAATGACAATAGAGCAATTTATTCTACGATTACGTCGCCGAGATTGTATCAAACTTTTGTTATATTACATGGTTTTATACTTTCCATTATACTACAGTTAGGTATAATTATTATACGAAAGCACTCAATTCACGTAATTTGGTCTTTTGTATATGCAAAGTTGTAGATTACACATAAATGTTAAGTGCTGTTTTGAAATCTTTTTAAATGGCCAAGATTCCCTTTTTTTATTCTTGAGTTAAAATGAGTTCGGTTCCGGAACAAAAGAATCGACGGATGACACCGTGGGAGCACAATATAAAATTAACACAAAGATAACACATTCAATAAATGGCTGCTGAAGTAGAAGAGTGCAATATTGCGATTAAAATTGTTTCGCTACATTTACACCACTTAAAACACATGATGGAATCAATTATCATTGTCTGCATACTATCCAACATCACCACTACACCATCATATCCCCAGACCATCGCGACCGACAGCACACCGACATATTCTAGTCATATCATCATCATCATAATCATCCATCACCGTCTTTATCAGAGCTTTCTGTCATCATCCATATCACACCTAACCACTAGCTCACCTTCTTTATTTTCTACGATCTCGTCAACACCACTTCATATCCATACTGTAAGCATAATCATTCATTGGATTATCATTATCGGTCTATGTAACAACGTACAGAACTAGTTGTTGCCTCTAAACACAGAACGACAACTAGGAACTGGGGATTAATTTTGTTGGCAAGTAAATTCGTCCAACATTCTCCGAGTTGCTACTTCGTGGAAACAGGTAAGCACGACAACTGTTTGAAATAACACATCGAAGGGACCCGTATGGAAGATAAAGGAACAAAGAGAAAGGGAAGGAAACACACAATACGATAGGTAAACTAACACAGAATAATAGATATGTGGAGATAGACATGAGAGTAGGGGGCTAACATTCGTGACATAGATGGGAGAGACGGGAAAAATGACAATATACAAACGCACTAAGAGTAGTCGAAGCAGTGAAGGTAGTGTACATGGAGAGAGGAGGGATTGAAACAAAAAAGGGAAAAAAGGGGTGATTGGAACTTAGAGGGAGAGAGGAAAAGAATAGCAAACATACCAGCTGAATTTAGAATATTAAAAGGGCGAACCGAGAGAAGGGGGGATAGAAATGCTTCGCAAAACAAGAGAAAAAACATGAGCTAAAGGAGAGAGGGGAGAAGAGAGGAGAGAGGGGCGGGGGAGGCAAGGGGTAGGAGAAAGAGGCATGTGTGACTCAAAGAAAGACACAATTCCACGGTAGCAGTTTATTCAGAGAAGAAGTGGACGAGTAGTCGAGAGGAGACATCAGAATCACGAAGAGAGCTAGAGAGGGGAGACTGAGAGAGAGAAGAGAGAGAAGAGAGAGAGAGAGAGAGAGAGAGAGAGGAGTGGAGACACGACTGGACTCATGAGAGAAAGAAGGGAGGGGAGGAAGGGAGAACAACTATAGGAGAGATATATAGAACAATCCCATTCAACCGGAAATAACTGGTCCTATGACGTATGGAAGGTTCTCTTATGGACAACCAGGTTAAATATTGTTCACTTGGCTGTTTTTTTGCGACTATCCCCATTCTTGCGAGGAAGTTCTCGCAGTTGTACACTCCAAGATCGAGGTCTTCAATCTGAACGGCCTGTTCCTTCTGTTCAAGGTATAATCACGGGATCATCTCGGCAAAAGCACACCACAGGGGAGATTGGCATGAGTGTAACTCGCATCTAACAGGTGGATTAAATAGAAAGGGCAGTATCTTTAAAGTATATAGGAATTACTTTATGTAACTATACACAGCTGTCATTAAAGCTACAGTCTGGTTCAAATACATAGGTTACAAGTGGAAAACATTTTTTATCGTGAGGAAGATTATCACACTGCTGGCATAAACACTTGTTTGTAATATTTTGTAAAGGCAGTATAGAAAAATACGATTTTCTGTCTGCTTTTTTTGTTTTCAGAATTTGGTGTTGTAGTTTTTGAGATATGCTAGTTTTCTATCTATAAAAATCCATTTTTTCGCCACGGTCCGATCCATGCCTTGTGTGTAGGCCTATAGTTTTCTAATGGCATTAAATGCTCAATGTTCCGAATTTGTTCCTCGTTGCACCAAACTTATCTCGCATAATTTTTGTTTTAACGAAGCAAAATTATAACCACGAATATACTTATCGCATCAGCAGGGAAAATCATTTTGGGCTTTATTTTGTAGGATACCGGTACGTACACACATTTATTTGAAATAATTTCACAACAAATATATTTTTTTTCCGACTGGTACCATTTTTTTTTTGACACAGACTGTATATTAACTCTTTTGTACTAGCAAAGAAGCTTGAAACGACTTAACGAGTATATATTCGCGGGCTTTGAGTGACGACAAATAAAAAGGTGAACAATTAAAAGAGTGAATAAGCTGAATTGAAAGCGCTTCTATACTTAACAGAGGAAAAGCTATATAGATGAAATAAAGCTGAAATCAAAGCTTCCAAAAACTGGGAATGCTAAAAGCAGAATCTCACATCGCTGTCTTATGTCGTGATTATATCCAAAGCACTAAATGGAGCAAGAAAAAGAGAAATAAAGAAGGAGAGGAGAAAACAACAATTCTATCTTCAAATACTTATTCAGCCTACGAATTCTGTGAACGATTAATAGAATATGATGACTAAGACAATCTGCACAATGTGACAAAGTTAGCAAAACGTTGTATTTTTATGCAATCGTGGGTATGATGATTAGTACTCTTTGTAAGTACAAAATGATAGCACTAACCGATCTAACCAGTTAAATCCCTGATATGAATAGGCAATTGATGAAGCTGTTATGCTAAAAACTATTCTTGAAGACTAGGCAAACTGGAGACTCTCGAAGCATTTATTTTTAGGTGGGAGGGGGGTTGGGTGGGCGAAGAGACTTTACACCTATGCATTGAGCATACTCCAGTGAGGTATTTTGCCTGTTATGTATATCAGAGGCGGCGGAACGAATTGAAAGTGGGGGGTCACGATGGAAAAGGGGCACATTTTTTCTGATAAGGGCACTTGAGACCAGAGCTTTAACCCTAAAAGACTGGGGGGGGGGCTCATTCAGCCCCCCCCCTAGACATTTTGCGATATACTTCGCAAACGCGAAAAAAATTCGGGCGAGACTTCATGACTATTTTCTTTCAAAATCTCGCGCAACTTTTGAGCACAAATTTGCGCATGCCCGGGTATGCGGTTCCGAAATTACGTAACATTTTGTAACCTGCGTCAGACCCAAAGTAGCTCAAATACATGATTTGTGTACAAATTCCAATCAAATTGTGTGTTTTCAGCCAAAATCATAAATGTATCATTATTATCTCTTTAACTGATTAATTATCAATATTTAAGGTTTTATTGATTAAAATAGTGGTCACAATGATTTCCATCGAAAAACAATAAAAACAAAAGTTGAAAAACAAAGAATACATAAGAAATTTTAAAACAATAGAATACATAAGAAAAATTCTTGATACAGATTTTTTTTTAAAACTTCATTTCACCAGAATCCACAAAGAGCCTGTAACAAAAATAGCACTTTTAGAGCTTTATTTTAATTAAATTAGTTATTAGATTTTATGCAAATAAATTCCATAATTAATATGAAGAAATTTCCGGAAGAATATGACTCTCGGTTTTGGAGAGGATGCCGTGGGTAACGCGCGTTGCCAATTTCGGCGCGATCGGCGCTCAACGGCCAAGATCTTAGGGGGGGCTAATGAGCCCCCAGTCTTATGTGTGCAAAAAGCCCGGTCTTTTTAGGGTTAAGAGAGAAGTGTTCAGATAAGTTAGGGGTGCGCAGAAATTTGCTTAATTTATTATGATAAACAAAACAAGAATCGCAGCGAAGCGCGAGCCTAAAATTTTGAGATAATTGTCCATTATAGACCCTATTTAGTATCTCGCGGCGCGAAGCGCGAGCTGAAATTTTTAGCTGAAAATTAGAGTTAATTGTGCATATAATCTATTTACTATCTGCGAGAGCGAAGCACGAGCCGAAAAATTTGAGTGAAGTGTGCATCATATACTTTTAAATATCCGCAGCGCGAACCTCGAATTGAAAATTTTGAGCTTAAATGGAGTTTTTTGTGCATATTAGACTTATTTATTATTTGCGAGCGCGAACGTGAGCCGAATTTTTGAGCTCAAAAATTGGAGTTAATTGTGCTTATAGACCCTCATTAATACTCTGCGAGCGCGAGGGCGTGAGCCGAAATTTTGAGCTCAAAATTTGGAGTTAATTGTGCATTATAGACCCATTAAGTATCTGCGGAGCGAAGCGCGAGTGTGTTGGAAATTATGAGCTTAAATTAGAGTTTTATTGTGCTATAGGCCCTATTTCGTATCCGCCGAGCGCGAAGCGCGAGCTCGAAATTTTGGTTTTAAAAAAACATATGGAGAATTAAGGGGCACTTTTTGTATTAAAAGTCCCCTTTCTAATAATAAAGCTGCCCCCTTTTTACTAAAAAGGCATTTATAGCTAATAAAAAGGGCACTTTTTTAGTCATAAATGGGGCATCTTTAGGTGGATGAAAAGTGGGGGTACAGTGCCCCCCTACCCCCCCTGGTCCGACGTCCTCTGATGTATATGGAGTATTTAAGATGCCTGCAAGGAAAGAAGACGAGAGGATTGTATTAATGTCCAAGTTTGTCCTGTGGTACACTTTTTATGTTTTCAAGAGGAAGAAAATATTGGAAAAAAACCCGCTTCTTTGACGATGTAAGGATATCGCCTACGAAATCTGAGCAAAGAACGATCCATAATGCCTAGATAAATCAGTTTGCAGGCTGAGGTTACATTGTACGATAACAAAAACGCATGAAATAATATCGAAATCTTTTCATTTTTTTCTCTCTAGGTGTGTTACAATGCGACAACGCATGACGTGTATTGAAGTTCAATGCGTGATGTCATTGTGTCTATTGAACTATGAAAGAGAAGTGGCTTGTAAGCTTCGGAGGCGGACGAGGGGAAGAATACGCAGTCTGTGTTATCAAATGAAAGTAGTTGGGCGGAATTCATATTACCGGGCGCGCGGTAAGTGGGAACATACCCGGGGTGCAACAAACTGAAAGATG
>CALNVZ010000218.1:1211329-1251181 GCA_940671915.1 Paracentrotus lividus | reverse complement strand
ATGGCTGATAGTGGTAGTGAGGTTCGGGGAACAGAAACAGTCGGCGAGGCTGCCGAGAAGGACTCGAAGATTGATTCCAGTCGACTAGATTCAGTCGAGTCTAACCGTGAGGCGATTGACCAGCATTTTAAGTCTTTGGAGCTGCAGGTCATCGCCGCGACCGAGACTGAGTTGAGCAAGGCAGAAGACGAAAGATACAAAATGGCTGCGACTATCAACCAGGAAACTGAACGCGATATTCGACGCCTTTATGAAAGGAGGGATGAGCGATTGAGAAAGAACCATAACGATATCGAGAAAAGACGACAGATGATTGTCGAGAAAAGATTCGAACTTGTGCAACATATCCAATCGTTGGGAAATGAAGTTCTTCAAAGTGCAGAAAAACTCAAAAAGAAAAATCGGGATGGTGTGTTCGTGAAGCCAACATCGTCGCCGAAACTTCATCGAAGTCACGCCAAACTGACCAAGAAGCTGTCGGGAGGACATCACAAAAATGGTGGGGACCAAAAGCATGAAAAGAGCAAACCCTTATCCTGCAGCCTTGAAGGGGTGGCAAAGATGGTCCAGGAAATAGCAATGGGGATATCTTTCATGAAACTTGATGGGGTTAAGGTTGGTCGCATCAACGGAGCTAAAGACAGATGGGTGTTGGAGGAGAAAATTAAAGTGTCTCCAACGGTCGGTGTACCTGCTTTGAAGGGATCGATCAATAGCTTCGAAGTGGTGATCGAGGATATCAAGACTTCTTCCATTTACGTGACGAACATCCAGGATAAGACGACCAGGATGGTGATCGAGGAGAAGACTCCGTTGTTTAATTGCGCCTCCCATGACGGCAGCGTGGTCGTGTGTGCAGGTAGCAGGAACGGTCGAGTAGCGCTCTACGACAAATCTTGGAACCATTTGCGGAATCTGAGTCTTCCAGAGAAGTTCTTGAGCGGTGTGGAGGCCATGTGCGTCGCGGTGGATGCGAGCGGTAAGATCTTGATCGCTCAGTACGGAGGCAACAGCATCCATGTCTTTAATCCGACTGGGAGCCAATGGCTCAATACGATAGAGCTGGAGGAGATGATACCCATTCATGGCATCCACGCTCTGCCTTCAGGAGTCGCTGTCCATTCCGCTATGTATGGTGAACAGGTCTGCATCTTAGACAAGGACGGTAGGATCAAGACCAATGTCTTCCTAGAGGAATCAGAAGAGAAGTGCATGAGCATTCTATGCGCTGATCCTGTCTCCAATGCCCTCTACAACCTCACCTGCGGTACCTCCAGTGGACAGTGCACAGTAGAGGAACTGTGCGACTTGACTTCCGGTGAGGTCACTCCGGAGAAGGTCATCGAGTTCGCTGCTCCTCGGCTGGCCGATGGTTTGATTGCAGGAGAGGGGTTCAGCATTCTCCGATCGCATAAGATGGTGACCTGTGACGGTGATCAGCTGCTCGTCTTCGGTAAGAGAAGAGGTATAGAACATCTCCGACAAGTTATCTCAGATTCTCATTCGATCAGCAAACATGACAAAGACATCTAGCTGAACGTGATCATACGAAAGTAACACAAATGTAAATATGTATCTATGCTATTGGCAGCCTGGTGCTGGCCAAAAAAAAAAAAATGAACTGGCTTTTCATTTATTCAGGCGCGGATCGAGCGATCGCCATTTCAAAAGATTGTGCGTGCCAAAAACTATTGTCTTGTGACAACAGCGGCTCTATTATAAAGTTCCTATCACGAAAACTGTATTTGTGAATTATATGATAGATATGATAATGATACGGAAAATAATAATTCAATTCAATTATGTTTTGGTATGGGTCGATATTTTTAATTGTATTGCGTAAGGCTGGATCGGCTACTGTTCTTTTACATGTATTTTACTTGTTGTTAACATATATTCGGAAAACTAAATTGCATATATTATACTTTCAAATTCGGAATCGGGGGTGATGGTGCTCAATTTTAATTTTTTTTATACAAATATCTGTTGGTTAGTTTGGGGAAAATTGATTTGTCACACTTTGAATTTATTTTGAGATTATGATACAGCACGAATCTTATAAAAAAGCATAAGTGTGGGTTAATATAACTATAAATTTGTTTTGTATCAAAGTCGGAGTTGTGCCAAATGAGCTATTATTTTCTTTTTAATATAAAACAAAATTATAGGCACGATTAAGAAGAAAATCTCAAGATAAGATCTTTGCAAATATCTCTCTCTTTAGCTAAACCTATGAGGTGATTGTTCAAAGGTCTATTTTAGGGGAAGTAATATCACTGCCAATAAAGGGCACTAGGTTTGACCCAACGATCAAATTTAAATCTTCACAAAGAATATCGTGTAAGATATGGTGTAATGGTCAATTTACATTTTATAATTGGAGCGTTTCATAAGAGAACGATACATTTCAAATTGTTGAATCTCCTCCTAAACTATAACCCAGTATTAACTAGCAAAACAGCAAGGTCTAAACGATGTGTTTAAAGATAACAAGTGTTCATATATTCAGAATAGTACTTGGCCTATCTAATTCTTATCTATAATTTAGTACTTTTGTTGATGTTCATGCAGGTTTTTTATCTAAATTTGTGTCGAGTAATACATTTGAGGATTTAAAAGCCCCTTACATTCCGCTGGAGTTTCACTATTTTATTGATGCTTTGTATGTAGTATGATTAGAGCATCGATATGTTCTTTGACGGTAAAGATAATTGTTTAAACTACCCAAATCATCAAAACCCTTTTTTCATGTATTGTCAGACTTCAATACAAAATAATTAGAAATAAATTTCTAATTGTCAAAAGACGGGTTACCCTTCATTACAGTCATACATCGTTTTTAGCAAAACAATTTACCCATGTATTTTGATTTGTACTTTTGATTATTGCATAAATAACATTTGGGAAATCCCCATATTAACAGAAAAAGCAAAGTCATGTATACATTGAAATAATCTGTGTGTTTTTTCTAATGACGGATTGTCCATTTTACTTTTGAATGTGTAACAACAAATTTCGTTTCCAACGAAACCTACAAGAAATATCCCTTTCTGAAATAATGTAATGTGTTTTTTTTTTACGACGGATTGTCCATTGTACTTTGAAATGCAAATCAGATTTTGTTCCACTTAAACCTAAAAATCCCCTTCTTACGAAATAAATATTCATGCATATCTCAGAGTGGGTGTTCACAATCATGTTTCAAATAAAATGCTCAGCTCTATCTTGTTTCTGGAAAATGACAATGATCATTTTTGTGACGTAGCAGAAAAGTGGAATGGTGAAGGATAATATAATGTTTATTTTATGGCGGATTGTCCATTATACTTTGGAATGTATAAACGTTTTCGTTTTTAACAAAACCAACAAGAAATATCCCCTTCTTGCGAAATAAATATCCCCTTCTTACGAAATAAATTATTCATGCATATCTCAGAGTGGGTGTTCACAATCATGTTTCAAATAAAATGCTCAGCTCTATTTTGTTTCTCAGCTCAGCTCTACTTTGCTTTTTCTGTTAATATGTGGATAGAAAGGGTGTTCACAATCATGTTTCGAATAATATGCTCAAATATGTTTCGTTTCTGAAAAATGACAAAGTACGATTTTGATGTTTTGTATTTGTTTGCTTTTGTTCTATTAACCAGTAAATCATTTGAACTTTCTTGAAAACCACAAATATTATTAGCCTAAATTGACCACCTTGATGGTTAGGTTATGGGATTGGGCATCCTTTCCAATTTCCTTATTTGCTCATTATTCAGGCATGTCAAGTAGTTTTTACACCAACATCTTTCGGGAAAAGTTAATCGATTTGCATTTTGTGTCAGTTTTATTTCGATTCTGTAAAGATGTGAGATTTGGCCATCATAAATATAACCCATGACTATACAAAACAAATTACAAAGTTTCCTTTATTATTTCTGTTTCATACTTTGTTATTCGCAAATACATAGTGATTTGGTTTCATCGGATTTTCCTCGATCTTTGCTCGTTTCAAAGTTCGAAAGGGGATCATTTGATTGCATTCCAACATCGTGCGTTTTACTGCGATATCATATGATATCATGACATATGGGAATGTCATCTTAACATTAAACACAGGAAAACAAGGAGGAAGTATGTACATGTATTATATTAAAATTCAGTACGTTGCAACCTTTTATTCATTACCCCAAATAAAATACCCATCAATCGGGAATACAATATTTCAACTTTAATTCATATTGTATGTAAAAAAAAAAATAATAATATTGCATTATCAAAAAGATTCTGGGACAACTACCTTTCGACAATTAACCTGAACAAATAACCCGCCAAAAATCTACCCCCTTACTCTTCACCTAATCCTAACCCTATTTTTAACGTCTCACTGTGAACCAATCTGAATGGTTGTTTCAGATTTGCAAATGATCATAACTCTTATTATACAGTCTGTGTCAAATAAAATGGTACAAGTGGAAAACATTTTTTTGTAGTATGAAGATTCATCACAGCCTGCTATTGTTTGGTATTTTCAAAAAGCAGGAAGATCAGACTTTCACCTGCAATTTTTTTCATCACATTTGGTGTTGTAATTTTTGAAATATGACTAGTTTTCTACAATCAAGAAAAATCCATTTTTCGCACGCCGTCCCATGCCTTTGTGTATAGGTTTCGCATAATGGCCATGAAGTGCTCAATTTCGATTTGTTCCTCGTCGCACAAAATTTAGCATTACTTTTGTTTTACGAAAGCAAATTATACAGAACAAAGCGCATCGGCAAGGAAAATTATTTGGCTTTATTTTGGTACCACATACACACATTATTTGAAAATATTTCACACCTAAATAATTTTTACCCGACTGTACCATTTTTTTTTAAACAGAATATAGAGCACAGATAAAGACAGATGCAGGACATGTTGTGACCATAACCTTAAAAGGATTTGCTCAACTGAATCTCTATTATGCTACAGTCGCATAGGCACTTTTTTCCTTATTTCATTTTCTATTCTATCATTCCTAATGTATTTCTTCTATTTTATTGGGTGAACGAAATTATCTCTGTTCCACAGCTGACTATAACGGGAAGGCATCCGTGGGGATCCGCTGGCAGGGGAAAAAAAGATAATTTTTGGACGCAACACCTGACGTAAATCAACGTATGTGTCTGTGTGACTGTAACATTGCATTAATATACTTTTGTTGGCATGTAATTCAAACTTTAACAGTGATACCTACGGAGAAAAGCAATACATGTATCGATTTGTTTCCCCACCTCGGTCGGAGCCGAGGAGGGAAATTCCCAGTTTACACATTAATTCATTCTTTTTGCAAGCATTTTCCTTGAAAATGCTCTTATCTATTAACATTACCAATTGTTCGGGTAATTGCATCTTCTTACATGTTATATCGATTGATCCAGGATTTGGAAATGGGGTTGGGGGGGGGGGGGATGGGTGCGGGGGCAGTGGCGTATCTAGGGTCAAGTGCGCCCGGGGCAATTGTTGACTTTGCGCCCCCCCCCCGCGTCTACTCCAGTTTTGCTCAACGATTTGTTTTAGTTTATTGTACCAGTGGCTCATATACATGTCCCCAGACCTGGGGATGATTTGCTGTCAATACATACATGTAGCTTTATTTTTTATTTTCCTCTCAAATATTTTAATTTAATGCGAGGCGACAAGCGCGAGCGGAAAATTTTGAGTTCGTGCATTACTCGAATCTTGCATTTAAGGATCATTAATACAGATCGTTATCAACGAAGGTACAATAATAATAAAAAAATGCCTTACCTTCAGGGTGTCAAAAGGCCTATTGCACAAAATGTTTTGGGAATTGTAGACCTATGGCATCGGATTCGTTTTTTTTTTAGTAGGAAATAATAATTTTAAACCTTTTGTTGTCCTCCTCAAATGATACTGAAACATGTAATAAATGCGAGCGCGAAGCGCGAGCGAAAAATTCTAGAGCTCTGACTTGAATGTAACTTTGCAAGGAACAGGTCTTTGAGACCGCATGGTCATGAAATACGGACAAAGACAATTGACCATGAAGAACAAAAAAGGGAATAATTAGGCAGCGAGAAAAAGTATGACAAAAAAAAATCCTTTTACTTAGAGGGACCTTCATGTTTATTTTGAAGCGGGGAGGGGGGCAAATTGATCATGAAATTTGAGGTGCCATATTGATCTTAAACTATTTAAAGGGGACTCTAAATTAAATTGAAACTCAGGGGATGTCAAAGTGGTCTTAAAATTAGGATTAGGAGTGTACACACCGGGGGCACACAATTGATCTTAACATTTATAAATTAAAAGACGCTAAATTGAAGTTAAGGGCGCCGATTTGATCTTTAATATACAGGGGGCGCAAAATTGACCCGAAACTAAGATAGAAGGTACTAAACCTAAAAAAATTACTAGAAACTTTTGGGCGCCAAAAGTTAAACTTAGTGGTGCTATGTAGGGGGCCCCAAAATTAATAATGGGAGGAAACATGACCCCAATATCGACTGTGGATCACCGATCTCCTTTTTCTTCCTCTCCTTCTTCTTTCCTTTCTTTTTCTTCTTTTTCTTCTTTTTTTTTTTCCTTTTCCTTTTTTGCGCCCCCTTGAAGCTCCGCCCGGGGCACGTGCCCCCCTTGCCCCCCCCCTAGATACGCCACTGGGTGGGGGAGGATGCAGTCGGAAAATTTGAAAAAGAGGGGAGTCGATCGAGAGACAGCCGAAAATTTCTAGATTTTGATTTTGTAAGTTCAATGGGTGGTTTCCTTAAAAGATAGGTGGTCGCACGCCTATTGTAAGCCTTGGATACTCCACTGGGCTATGCGATTACCATTGAAAACAAGCTATAAAAAAAACCCCAACTGATTGGTGAATAGGGAACACAAACAATGACAAATTATTTTTTTTTATATCTTGGAATTTCCCTTACTCTAAGAACTTGTTTACGAGGAAGAATACCCTTAGCTAGTACATATTTGGCAATACTTGGGGTAATATTTACCAGTTTCCATGGAAACATACTTTAGATGTTGGTTCAGATTGAATGAATACCAATCATGCCAATTGTATGAGATGTATCAAAAGAACACGAAAGAGGACAGTGGGGTGGTATATTCTCCTAAAAGCTACACTTTAATTTTTATTTTATTTTATCAAGAATGGCATTGTAAGCTGGCCAATACAATCTGAAAACTGCATCCAAATATAAAACTCTATTTTCAGAAAACTCCATTGTCTTGATTCTTGACATTTTGCTTTCGTCATGCAAGTGTTGAAAAAATAGAAATAAACGATTGTCATTCGTTTCGCCCAATTGTAATTAAAGTTGCTGTATCATGTTCAATAAAGACTCATTGATTTTTTCAATTCTTTGCATTGAACTTCTAATTTCCTGTATAATTCACATGGCATCCTCTTTCGCTCTGTATTGATGTTATTATTGCTATTAAGCGTTTTACACGAACTTTCATTTTCCTCAGTTTCAATTCGTCATGTAGAACACAGAAAGCTCGCCAATGTCACGGCAACAGCCGGCTGCAATTATCTATTTAGTTGGTATTCGTCGGATTTCGCAGAAACAAAAACCTCATCAACAACAGCAACAAAAAACAAATAAGCAAGCAAACAACAAACAAACAAAAATAATTTAAATAAAATTAGCAGTGCAGAGAAGTGCACTTTTAGTCATGTAAAATTGAGTGAAAGATTTTCATTGTTTTGTTGTTTTTTAATTAATGTGAGGTCTATATTTACTTTTTAGTTTTTTATGTCCAACTACGTGAAATAAAAGATTTTTTTTTATGAAGGCCAGTTTCCAGTGTAGGCCCCTACCAAGCCATTCGCTCCCAAAGCAGAGATTTTTTTTTTTTTTTTTTTTTTTTTTTTTTTTTGAATTTCCCCTCATATTTGGTTTAGGCGGCGACATTGAAAATAACATCATTTTATAAAAAATTAACTGAGGGCATTTCCCTCTAAATAAATCTAACACAACTTTATATATTCGTTAATGATGAATCCGTATATATGAATCGCATCATAATGTATCATAAATTAGTAATGTGTACATTGATTCATATATGATATCCCTCATAAACTAATGATTTGATCAAAGTCCTTAACATACACTCAGTCACTCATTATGCAAACAAGTAGATACCACAATATTAGCTTAAGGGGTTCAAACATTGCAAGCAAACATTTATATTGGATTATGCATATTCTAGAAATGATTGACGGAGGACACAATGTAGCCCAAAACTTAAATATATCATTAACCCCTTTTGTGCTTAATAAATCGTATTATCTTACAAATCCTCTAGCCGAGGAAACTGAAACTGAATAATGATAGAGAAAATAATAATGTTCCCTACAGTGTTTTGTTATTATGTCAGCTGGAGGGAAAGTACTGTTAATCCCGTTATTAAAAATCATAATCAAAGGATGATCCCATCTATGAAATAACCCTAATATCTTTTAGGATAAAAAAACAAATAAAAATAAATCCTTCAACTAATCCTGTATCAACAGAATAACTGGCTATAATAAAAAATACACATACTGTATTGACGTGTATCCTGTATGTTTGCTCAATAGCACTTTCAGAGACCTATTCATGCAATTTCGTTTATTAAGTTCTTTTTAAAAATAGGAATAACGAAACGAGGTTGAACCTGTAACCTAAAATCTGATATTTCATTCCATTTCCTTCCCGGTTTGTTATTTTGATAAAATATAGTTTGCAGTGGGTGTTGCCCAATACATAATTTCTATTCCAGGGTAAAACTATACTATAATTATACGAATAGATTTCTACCCCTTGATATCTGACCCTAAACATGTGACTATCATTGGTCGTTTTGTAGCTGAGACAATAATCATATCTATATAGTTGTCTGGTTCAAAATGTATTATCTATTTGCTGATAAATTATATTTAAAGGCCCTGAATTTGTATTTGAGCGTGGATAGAAATGCTATTCAATATCGATGGGGGTCGCTATGATATTCAGGATACGACTTTGAACTGTGGGGTAGAAAAAAAAAAAAAAAGAATTGAAAATAAATAGGTGCTTCAGCGTCCAGTACACGTAGGGAAGTATTTCTTTTTCTCTCCCCCCCCCCCCTTCAATCCCTCTCTGCCTTTCTACCTGTCTGTCTGTTCCCCTGTCTATATAAGTTAATAGCTCCCCTCACTTTTCTTCTCCCTCTCTCTCCCTCCTACCCCCTCTCTCTCTCTCTCCCCTTTCTCTTTCCCCCCTCTCTCTCTATCCCCTTCTCTCTCTCTTTCTCTCTCTCTCCTCCTCCTTATACCCCCTCCCCCTTCTCTCTCTCTTTCTCTCTCTCTCCTCCTCCTTTATACCCCCTCCCCCTTCTCTCTCTCTTTCTCTCTCTCTCCTCCTCCTTATACCCCCTCCCCCTCTCTCTCTCTTTCTCTCTCTCTCTCTCTTCCTTATACCCCTCCCCCCCTCTTCTCTCTCTTTCCTCTCTCTCCTCCTCCTTATACCCCCTCCCCCCTTCTCTCTCTCTTTCTCTCTCTCTCCTCCTCCTTATACCCCCTCCCCCTTCTCTCTCTCTTTCTCTTCTCTTCTCTCCTCTTATACCCCTCCCCCCTTCTCTCTCTCTTTCTCTCTCTCTCCTCCTCCTTATACCTCCCTCCCCCCTCTCTCTCTCTACCTTACTCTTTTGTCAATTCTCGGGTTGCATTAATGTGTCTTTGATATGTCTGTGACGTGCATTTATGAACCAACAATAACATTAAAATCGAATCAATTGTGAATAAATTGTCATCCAATATGGAACATGCGTCATCTACAAGATATTCTTCTGAAATGTGTTTATTCAGATAAAGATTATTGTCGGTGTGTCCCTTTATTTCCCTTCTATAGAAGATCATTCTATTCTTGTTGGTTGCAGGTTTATTTCCTCAAAGGGTATTTCCAAATGTCTCGTCATATTTCACAAAATATACATGCAAGTATTATTATTTCCCAAAAAAAAGAAGAAGAAAAAAAAAAAAAAGATTCTCGAAATCTATGATTCCTTATTTGGTTGTAAATCGAGTATGTTAGGCTTCCAATCTTAGCTTTATATACATTTCACTGAACGTGTTGTGCATAATCATACAAAATTACAAATCAATGGAGGTAAAAAGGAAAAAAAGGAACACAGCGAAGCGAAACGGAAGAGAGATGACAGAGAGGAGAATAAAAAGGAGAGGAAATAAAAGAAAAATTATAAAAAAGATCTGGGAGAGACAGACAAGTGGAAGAGGGAAAAAGAACCATAGAGCTAAAAGATCATCAAGAAAGAGGGACTGAGCGAAATTTGGAGAAGTGGAGATATGAGAAAGACAAGGTGCAAAGGGCAGCGAAAAGAGTGAAATGATACGAAAATGCTTAGGAAGGATTTTGAGTAAAAGCTGTCTTTAACGGATAAATCAATAGTATCATCATCTTCCCTATCCATTTAATCATTTCATCAATCAATCGTTAATGATTAGCATCACTCATCATCAACATTATTTGATGATTATCACCACCTTTGTCATGATAATCGTCATGTCGATTATCACATCATCACCAGGTATCTCCGTTATCATCATCTTAATCGTAACCACTCCCAACATGCCCAACGTCATCATATTGCCATTATGCTTCTCAATATCACTTTGTGTCATTATTATCATATTTATCATCATAATCGATGTCATCATCATCGTCATTTTCACCACCACCACCACCACCATCATTATCATCATCATATTCATCATCACCAACACCAAAATCTTCATCATCATCTTCATCCTCATCCTCGTCATCATCATCATCATCATCACAACCATCACATTGCCATCAGTATCATCATCGTCGTTGATGTCATCATCACCACCCCCATCGTCACCACCATCACCACCACTATCATCATCATCTTCATCACCATCCTCATTGTCATCATCATCTTCATCATCTTCGTCATCACCACCACCACCACCACCACCATCACCATCGTCATCATCATCACCACCATCATCATCACCATCATCACTATCATCATCTTATCCATCATCATCATCACCACCATCATCATCATTACCATCATCATCATCACCATCATCATGATCATCACTTTCACCACCAGCAACATCACTGTCCTCATCATTTAAATCGTCATGTTATTCATCATCATCATCATCAACAACACCATCACCAGCACTACCATCATCATCATCATCATCATCATCATCATCATCATCATCACCACCACGACCACATTTACCTTATCGACCAGAATGTAATCCTCTGAGACCCGACCATGCACGTAGCCATTCCGATGCAGAAACTCGAGCGCTCTGCCGACGTCCCTTTCGATTACCATCACGTCGACCTCAGATAAGTAAAGACTGGGCGTGGCGAGATAATGAGCCAGCGTGAACGTTCTACATCGACTGCTGACCACGGGCATGACACGGTTTTCAGATAGGTCCAGATTGATTGACCTCACGAATGGACTAGCCAGGTCACTTCCACCTGCTGAACAAGATAGAATAAGCAAATAGATAAATGAATACAGTAATGATAATGATTATAATCAAATTAATAAATATATAAAAAGTATCGTGTACGAACTTTCTTAAAAAGAAAATTTCATTTGAATCAAATTCAATCAATCGCAAGACTTCTGATTAATCTCAAACAATATATATATCGGAGTTTTATGGCGTCTCTTTGGCCTAGTAAATCACTATGTTTTGGATAATGAACTTTGTCAAAGACAATAGATTCATTCATTCCATTTTCCTTTGAGTCTGAGAGCTTAATAATCTTTCATTTTTTCATGAAGTATAAATGAAATTGACAGAACTGCGTCCCTATAGTTATATATATATATAGTTATATTTGTTAAGAATAAAAGTTCTAAATTCAAGTTGGAAACTGCGCAAATTATGTGGCATACCTTTCGTCTTTTTATATTCGCCTTGAACTTTTGTACGTAAATATGATGAACATCATTTAAAAATGACTTTTACTGAGGTTGTTGGTGATTATAAATCGGTTATACATGGCGCAACATTTTGTCATATCACACACCTCATGATATAATTATAATCAAACTCACTTAATCTCAAAATCCACTATGATATTCAATTGAAATACTCCTAATATCATCTCAAATTTACCCATGCTTGCATATTTGCCAATGAAGGGCAAATAATATAAGTAATGCATTCTCATACATACAATGGGATTTGCCAAAATTATAAGTCTAATACTAATGGGTTTTGAAGAAAGCCTGGAGTATAACCCTTTTTAACATACATACGTCAAAATGTCGAGAAAGGATAAATAGCATAAAAGTTGGTTGAGGTTGTGTGGAGCCCAGGCCTTTCGGAGCTAAAATACTTTACAAAATAACGTGCTTCAGAATAAACAGTCAAAAGAAAGGCCCTTTTTTGGGGCACAATCATTTTGCCAGAAATTAACTTCATCAAAACCATTCTAAAACAAAATGTCACATCATGTTACAATTAATATATGTCATGCACGATATGATCATGATGCACCTTCACGAAAATGAGCTAGTCTATTCAAATGATACGTTGAGGCTACATGCACTACGAGACCTTCGACAGCTGACGCCAGGCGAGACAGAGGGCGCTCTTCATGATGAATACAAACGCATCGTTGAATTATAATGAAGGAACATAGAAAAGGGAGAAGCTAAAACTGGTTTGAAGCTGGTGGGAAGCACCAATATTTTTTGACAAAAGAAAGTGAATTCAGTATAACACAATGCCAATAAAAAGAGACATCCGAACTAAAACATTAAGACTGAATCTCACTAGAAATGGGCGAAATGGGCAAAATGGCAGTTTCTACACACGTACGGGGGCCCCGAAAATGTGCCTGTGTCATAATTCTACTTGTGTGTGCAAGTGCAATGGTCAGATGGTGATGTCTAGATCTAAATACCATAGCATGTAAATATGATTAATGCTTTGTAAAAACTTGCAACTATTCAGAACCATCATTCATTCAACGGCTGCACGGCACAAACAAAGCATACAACAAGCATGACGAGACGACCAAAAACGAAAATTTGCTTGAACAAAATAAAGTCGTAAGAAGACACTGTCACAACAGAGTTCAGAATGAGTGACCAAGGAAGACATGCGGAGAGTATGCCTTTGGCCAAGTGACGGGAAAATATAACACACGAGCGCCCTACTGGTGTGAGTGTGTCTTCAAGACTACAGTAGTACCGTAGTCACCCCGGCGAGCCCGACTCCAAACCGACTACCATGCAGCTGTCGGACTTGTGTCGGTTTACAGTCGGTCTCACGGGTGTGACTGCAGTATCACGGAGCGTATGTTGAAAGATGCATGATCTAGGGATTACATAAGGGTCAAACACTTTGTCTAAACTATTTTAGCCCTGGCAATGAGCAGTAAAGGACAAAAGCGACAGAGATGTAGATATAAAAGAATAATTTTGGACAGAGGTTTTTGAGAGAATTCGGCACCTTTAGGAGCCCCGCTGTCCCGCCGTACAAAGCGAACCATCTCTAGGTCGCCCACACTTAGTTCTCTAGTGCATTCACTCTTCCACGTGCTGTGCTGTGCAGGGAAGCCCTTACTCTTCTCTCGGTTACGCTCTAAGGTTGATATGGTGTATAGATATGGGTTGGCTGCTGAGTTCACGGGCAGAATGAACACTGCAACCCAAGCGTACATTTCCTGCAAAAAATAATAAATACATGAATAAACAAATTGCAAAAATAATAAATAAATATGTTAGAAATAGTGAGTTTTGTGAACTTTAAATTGATTCCGAAGTAAGTTTATTAATTGCAGAAATGAAGGTAATAATTTTTACGGTTCTTTGATTGAAAAAAAATAAATAAAAATGGTGTCATTAGTGGGATTATCAAGTATTGTTCAAGAAGAGCTCTACATTAAACTAATTTTCGTCATGCTTAGGGCTGTACGTCTGAAAAAAAAAATATTGTGGTTATTGCCTTGGTTCTTGTAACCTACCACCGACCTATATGCAGCATGGTAGCCTAAATTTAAAATAAAACTCGATTCAGAGAAAAAATATGTAATATCAGTGTGATGTCGTGTTGATATTATGTTTCTTGTACACCATGTTTCTTCATATCATCAAATTCTACTTTTAAGTTGAAGGATGTAGAGGTATTACCTGAGGTATATCTACAGCGCCACTGAGTGATAGCAAGGCCATGATGATAATAGGCATCCAGCAACAGAAATCAGTCCCGACAATCACCGCCATCTTGGTCGCCATTTTGATTTCCTCGGTGCGTTCCCTCTGCCTCGTACATTGCTTTGATGCTCTCCGTATCGCTACAAACATCACTGTGTAGCAACAGAAGATGATGAAGAACGACATAAAGTTGAAGCCTATGAAGAGCGCCACCGAGTACCCCCAACCCGGCGGCCGATCGGCGGTTAGCGGGAGCGCTAAACACACGCTGGAGCGTCCGTAGAATCGATTACCGAACGCGGAGCGAAGCATGATGGGTAAGAGGCTGAGGATGAAAGCGAGTAGCCAGGCGATGAAGACGTTGATGCGTACTGACTTGGTGTGGAATCGGAACCGGCTAAACGGGAAGACTACACCTAGGAATCGATCCATTGATATGAGAGTGAGAAGGAAGACTGAGGCTTCTGAGCTGAGTACGGAGAGGAAGCCAGCCAGCTGACACATAGGACTCGACTGCCATCGCTCTTTATGAATCATATATTCCTGCAGACAAAACATTAAAAAAAAATATATAGAGAGAGAGAAAGAGAGAGATATAGTAGACTGACACCTTCAATAATTTTGATGTGATATCATTTCGTTCTATCCCATCCCCATGTAGTCAAACTGTATATGAATACAAAATTATGTTGCCAAATGACAGTGAATGATGTTACATTATTTTGTCTTTCACTTAGCGTTACGTTGAAAAAAGGTATGTACCCCAATCCTTTTGGAACAGTAGAAATATGGGCTGTGTCAGAAAGGGCTGCCCGCTATATTCCTGTCAAGCTGCGGCGCACGCACGATCGGTGACACATTTCCGGATGTTTTATGTCCGTATAAATGTCTGAATACACGTCCATGTAAAAAATACAACGTTTGTCAATGTCCGGCCTGAGCCATCGTGTTTGATAACCTACCTCTCTATAGTACATATCAGCGCTCCCGATGATGATCATATACAATCCCATGAGGAGATCACTGAAGGCGAGATTTAAGATGAGGAATGTCTGTACTCTCTTGGTTGGTTCCTTATGTCTGGTTCTCCACCTCCAGGACATCACAAAGGCGTTACCGACCAGAGCACTGAGTCCCAGAAGCCAGATGGCTACGCGAAGGAACTTGTTCCGCATCAAGTCCTGACAGTTTGAGAACTGGTCGACCGGTGCTTCACATCGAGTGGTGGATGGGACTAAACAACAGAACACGTACTCGTCGGTGTATCTGCAATATTAATAAAGTTTATATCATTAATCAAAGATTCCAGTTTGTCCAAAATGAGAAGGATGAAGGGGGGAGGGTATATATACACCTTTGATTTATTTGACATTACTTGATATGATTATTTTACTTGCTGTGTTAGTCGGCCTTATTCTGAAAGATAAAGCATCTTTACACATCCGTGATCCCATTTTGGTTGATAATCAAAATGTTGCGATATGAAATGTGCTATACTCGCTTTCTTTTCCCTTTGGAAGAAACCAATTCACTAGCTAAGTACTTCTCTATTCGATAACAATGAAAAATAAGCGTGTCTGAACCACAGCCCTTGTTCTCACTTCTTTTCTTTTACGATGAACACTTCCCTAAAATATAAAAAATACTGTGTTTTTTCACTAGTAATCAAATGACGATGTATTGCTTTTATATTATATTCTGAATCATATGAACTATGCATCTAGGCATCTACGTTTTCGACTTTACAGTGCAATAGAAGAAGTCATTATTTATATAATTATGGCATTTTAGCTGTGCAATATTATGCCGTATTGCACGGTCTAATGTAGTTAGGGTTAGTACCGCTTTTTGCAGTTTATGCTTTCTTAATAATGATTATAATATCATTTAGCATTTCTTTCCTTCATGATATACCAGAATATTCCAGTCGTTAGGGCCTTTATTGCACTCATCGTCGATTGTTGCAATATTAGCCCTAAGTCGGGGAATGTTTCTGGTATCCAATTTTTGGCTATCCAATATAAATTTAGTATGAATATATTTTTAGTCATTGGATAACTTATCAAACTCACAATGTCTTCAATGCTCCTAGACCTTGGAAGACATCTCGATGGAAGGAATCGACCTCACACCCTCTGATGTCACTAAAAGATGAATGGAGAAAATGTACATGAAAAAAGTCATCATAATCATCATCATCATTATTATCATCTTAATCGTTGACATCATCATCATCATCATCATCATAACCACCATCATCTTCTTATTAACCATCACCAACACCATCAGTATCATCAGAAGCAACAGTTTCTTTTGTTTAGAAATATATATCATAGTTTGTTACGATCATGAACATGAGTTGGCCCTTTGCTTAATTAGGTGCGGATATATCACCAGCTCTGACAAAGGATTTTATCGACCAACTGTCGAGACAATAGTGGTTATATTATGCTTGGGTATGGGCCGATGCAACCCTTGTATGAGATGATGCTGGATCTGCTACTGCCGTATAAATACTTATAGTAAATAGTGGTTGAAAAATAAGCGTTGAGATTGGCTAGGTCAGTACCACGTGACCTACCTTCAATTTGTTATATTGTACATACGTACAATATAACTTTCGTTTTTTGGAGGGTAAAGCCCGTGTTAAATGAATGGGGAGAATATCGATTCTATCAATTGCCTTGTTGCGCTAGCGCGTATTAACAGTAAAATGGTGCGCACAAAGTAAATAACAATGGGTACGCGGAGCAACAATATACGTCACAATAGCTTAATTAGCTCCAAAAAAATTGGCAAACACAAAATCAGATTAGGCAAGTTCAAAGATCTAAGGGTCTATTTACTATAAAAAAAAATAGTGAACGCTCAATCTTGCAACATTACTGGACTATAATACTCCAAATACTAAATTATCCCTCGTGCAGATCTATTTCACCTCGGCCTGCGGCCTCGGAGAAACAAATCTGCTCTCGGGATAATTTAGTACTTGTCGTACTTATAATCCAGTATATTGCGCGATAGATTGTATACTAAACCATTGTAAATTACGATCATGATTATGGTTATATTTTATTGTATTTAACATATTGTCTTTAACAAATTAAACAGTAAAATATGAAGGAAAAAAATGCCAACTGTACAAACATTACAAGTACATTTTTGGGAGGCAAAGAAAGTATTGGTTTCACAAGATATTATAACTCGTTGCGTAGTTTCTAAGGACGTACTGATCAAAACGTCAACAAAACATGTTAGGAAGTCTTCGCGGATCTCATTAAATTTGCTGATTTTGGAATATCTTTCTTCACATAACAAGTAAGTAATTTCGAGCTTAATTTTAAAATTCTCTTACATGGTCTCTGTTGTGTTTAGCAGAAGAAAAGCTCCTGTTTCTATACGACGAAGTGGATTGTTTTGTAGCGTTCTGTTGGATAAAAGAAGCAAAGACTGTTAATTTCAAAGAATTTTAACTGCATTCTTCATCACACAATATCGCAAATAAAAATACGAATGATTATTATCGTATTGGAAACGAGTCAACATACTCACATAAAAGTAAATGAATATAAATAAACATAATTTCACTTTATTTTAAAATTATTGACCCTTCTCGTCAGTTGGTCTTTATAACTCTCTACCAATGTAACAATATCAACATCTTGAAATTTGAACCTCAGATCGATCTTTTCCGAGCCACAGTGAATAAAGAGCCGGGCACCTTTGAATGTTTTTTTAAGATACATGTAAATGACGCTCTCCAAATGTTATTCATCAGTATCATAATCAGCAGAGCAAAAGATAAAAAATTGGAAAACTCCATGACATTATTTATCGTTATTTGATTAAGGAAATCAGCTCAGGTCATGAAAATATGTTGCCAGGGAATGAGGTTCAGATGCCCAATTTATATACTTACATATGTCGTACATTTGTCAGGCCCTCAAAAGTGCGACGTTGTAAGGATCCGATTTCAAGAGCAGAGAGGTTTCTGAATCGTTGTACAAAGAGATTAAATTAAATTAATCAGTATAGAGTTTTCCCATCATAGCAAAAACAAATAACATAATATGTTCTTACTGCACTTACATCGTTGTTATGGTTTATCCTCGTGCACCGAAGCTTTCCTATCATATCAACAGTCAACGACATATTATTACCACTATTTCACCCACAGTGATTTATAGATATGGTATGACTGTGGAGGTTTCCTGTTTTAGCACCTAATCAATGATACACTATTTCCATGCTTTACTCACTTTATAGGTATGGTATCACTGTGTAGCTTTCCTATCATATCTGCAATGAATATGTATTCATACTTTTTATGTCATACATTTTATGTCTCCACTCTCTATGAAGCTTTCCTAACATAGCATCAATAAATAACATACTATTTCTATCTTTTACACACATCATATAGACTTGTTATCACTTTGTAGCTTTCCTATCATAGCACCAATCAGTGACACATTGTTCATATATTCTACTTACAGTATAGGTATCGTATCCAGATGATAGAAGGTTCCGGGTTCAATTGAAGTGAGAGGGTTTCCGCTGAGGTCTCTGTAGATCAGGAGAATTTGAATACAGATGTTAAGTGTTTATACCATGTATCCAACATTTATATACGGCTGGTAGGTCAGTACATTGATTTTTTTTCTTCATTTAATAGAAATTAACTTTAATGGAAATTAGCTTTACTAGCTTTGAAAATAAAACATAGTAGTAGATGAAGAAGTAGTAGTTGAGTGTAGAAATAGTAGTAGACGTAGAAGTTGTAGTAGAGATAGAAGTAGTAGTAGTAGTAGTAGATGTACAAGTAGTAGTAGACGTATTAGTAGACGTAGAATTAGGAGTAGATGTAGAAGTAGTGATAGACGTAGAAGTAGTAGTAGATGTAGAAGTAGTAGTAGACGTAGAAGTAGTAGTAGACGTAGTAGTAGTAGACGTAGAAGTAGTAGTAGACGTAGTAGTAGTAGTAGTAGTAGTAGTAGTAGTAGTAGTAGTAGTAGTAGTAGTAGAATAGGTAGAAGTAGGTAGTGATGTAGAAGTAGTAGTAGATGGTAGAAGTAGTAGTAGATGTTAGAAGTAGTAGTAAGATGTAGAAGTAGTAGATAGAGTAGAAGTAGTAGTAGATGGTAGAAGTAGTAAGATGTAGACAGTCAGTAGAGAGTAGAATAAGTAGAGTGTGACAGAAGTAATAATGTGAGATAGTTAGATGTAGAAGTTAGTGAGTAGATGTCGAAGTAGTAGTACACGGAGAGTGAGTAATAGTAGTAGTAGATTGTCCGAATGTAGAAGTAGTAGTAGATGTAGAAGTAGTAGTAGATGTAGAAGTAGTAGTAGACGTAGAAGTAGTAGTAGATGTAGAAATAGTAGTAGACATAGAAGTAGTAGTAGACATAGAAGTAGTAGTAGACATAGAAGTAGTAGTAGACGTAGAAGTAGTAGTAGATGTCGAAGTAGTAGTAGACGTAGAAGTAGTAGTAGATGTAGAAGTAGTAGTAGATGTAGAAGTAGTAGTAGAAGTAGTAGTAGATGTAGAAGTAGTAGTAGTAGTAGTAAAGCAGTAGTAGATGTAGACTATATACAGGCGTAGAAGTAGTACCAAGAGTATAGTACAGGAGTACCAAAAAACGAAATATCAAAACGAACAATAATGATAATAAGAATAGTTAGAAATACTTACAAATGAATAAGTCGTGAAAGGCCGTCAAATGTCCGATTATTCAGATGCTTGATTCTATTCCTTGCTAGGACTCTGTACAAAACAAAAACGAAATATTAATATATTTACCTATATATGGGGGAAAAAGATACCATTGCACAGTTAGATAATAGGTCATTCATACAACGTCCAAATTCTCTTTATATATTCAGATTTAGTTACTCTATTTTATTAACCCCTCACGGGGATAAACCTAATCAATAACCACTTTTTTATAACAAGTCTAGCCAGTCTTCGTGTATAGCAGCAAGAGCTTCAATTTAGGTAACGGAATGAAAGCTGCTAGTATAATGTTAACCAGCAAAGTTTAAAGCATGAATACAAAATTCAAAACAAGCGGACGCTTGAAAAGGTGTGTATCAATAGCTTTCTTGTGAAAACATAACGAAAGACTACTCCAATTTTGAGTAATAAATGTCAATCGAAGGCATGATTATGATACGAATTGGCTTGAAAACTGAAGAAAAGAACACATAGCATCAAATTTTCATTTCATTTCAGTCTTTATTTGAATTCATATAAAATACAAACAAGCATATATATATACAAGCATTACAAGATAATTAGCTACATTATATAAAAAATCTAAGAGCATCGTTTTCTAAGAATTTCTTATACTCACAATTTGTAAAGATTTATCAAAGATGAAAATGATCCAGGATTGACGACTTCTATTTCATTATCTGACACATCTCTGAAATAAACCAAACAATGATATCAATGGGACTGACACAGGAACAGGATATAGTTTTATTTTGCTTAATGAATACAAAACGGATGGACATCATTATGAACTTGACCCCCGTCTTACTATATTCTGAAATGAAAACGGCGTTTGTAAAACATGAAATCATTACAGTAAAATCTTAGATGTAAATACATACTACGTTTAAAAAATATAACACGATGTATGATCACAGGTAAAATGTTATTGACTATAAATTACATAAGGTTATGTAATCAAGACAACAATCATAAAGAACTTTAAATCGAAATATAACTCACAGCTCAGCTAGAAGTTTGAAGTTTCTGAAATCAATATGAAGAGCGTCCTCTAACGTTAGATTCTCTTGAATGGATCGTCTTTCCCTTCTCACTGTAAGAGCGACGCCACTGAGATTCCTGAGAAAAAACAACAATACCGAAATATATAAATATAGTGAGCAAAGAATCACCGTTTGATGAAAGTGATGGGCAAACTATCATTACAGAGGACAGTTGGATAGCATATTTCCAAAGTAAAGCTGAGGAAAGATAGCATGTACCTCCAACTCGCCAAAAATTATAAATAATATATTATGATATATTATATAATGATAATATATCACCAGCTCATGGTACAAATACATATTATGAGCTGGTAACCATGGTAACTATGATAATGTTCATCACAGAAGTATAGGAGTTGTTTTGCCTAAAATAAAACCGACTTTGATCGGATCCAGGATCGAATATCAATAGATCTAATCCCTTTTGGATGGTGACGTTCAAGGTCGGTCCCGGATGTAGGAGAATCAGAACTAGGCCTGTAAATAGATTGAAGCACGCAGGAAGTAATATCCTTATAATGCACGTCTTTCAAAACCCAATCAACAACAAAAAACTTAATGGCGGTTATATTTTTTATGGATGCTGCATCATACAGAAGATAAAGTAATTCATTCCATTTTTTTTTAATTTACATGTCATACTTTATACATTCCCCATATGAACATGAATATCTAAAAATAGATGGTTTAAAATTTCTTCTGAGATGCTTACAGGGTTCTTGTATTGACTGGGATAGCGCTTGCTGAATCGGGTGTCCATCCTGTATTATCCGAGCAGGAGTATGATAGACCAGTACACTGACAGCCTGATGGGCAGGGGTTACCTGTCACAAAGAACGGCGATTATGAGGACTTTGTTAACATTATATTCAAATTCAAACTACAGTCTTAAATTTTCAGTAATCCCCATAATAATGTGGGTGGGATAATGAAATTATGTTGTGCGCCATCATAAATTTCAACGAAAGCTACTTTCTTGTCACAATATATTTCAGTTGGTGAGGGGCGCAACCAAAAGGATGAAAACAGACTTTACTTTTATTCTTTTGGTTGCGCGAGAAATATTCATTTTAATAAGGGGGGGGGGGGGGAGCTAAAATCTGAACACACTAAGCGTTATTGATATATTATAATAATGAAGTGTCATTTACCATTTTCTTTAAATGCTCACGACGCATTGCAAAATTAGAATATTAAAAGATTGACAAAGGAATCGTATATCTTTATTAAAAAATAAACCACGAAAAATAAATAAAAGGCTGCAATGTGTTCTCCAAGGTGGTAATATAATTGGAGTTCTTGACCTCTTGTGGATTTGAGTATCACAGGGTTGGTCTGGTATGTGCAAAAGCTCGTGTAAACTACAAAGTAAATATCAAGTTGTGAAGAATTACCACAGTAGAATTCATCATCTCCATCCGGGCATTGCTTGATCCCATCACAAACTTGAGACTGATCCAAACAAAAGTTTTCACCGTGACAACGGTAACTTCCTGACGGGCATGTGTAGTTATCTGATGAAAAGAAAATGAGAGCAAGCTTCAATCAAGTACTTCAGTTCTCAATTAGGTTAAAGTCAAATACTTACATTTGTAACACAAGATTATTAACAGTATCTATTTCTAAAACATAATTGTCTCACAGACCAATCGATCAAAACAAATCATTGAATGCCGAGAAGTAAAAAAGATCAAGGGAAGGGGAGGAAAATGTGGAAAAAAGAAATGTTAAACCCCTTCCACATCCGCCATTTATTTATTTGTGTGACGTTCCTCACTCACCGCATCCTATCTCATCCTCAGCCGTTGGGCAATCACGCACCCCATCACATCGCCTTCTCAATGGGATACAGTACGAGCGGGGGCACTTGAACGTCGACGAACTACACTGGAAATGCTCTGAAATAGAAAGAAAAAAATATCTGCCATTGATAGTTTTGGAACATTTCACAGTTTACATAAAGTAGCACCATTTCCATAATCTTCATGCGTCTTCCCGAGGGCAATTTTCACTTCAACGCATCTCTTCTTTGTTTTTATTATAATTTAAACACTTTTGTGTAGTGTAGAATTGTCATTTCATATATTTACACTTTTATATAAAAAAAGAAGAAGAAGAAAAAAGAAGAAGATATAATCCTATAGTATACAATGTATATTTAGTACCATCACACGTAACTATATGTGTGATATGTTACATTTTTATACAAACAAATGTAGGACATAAAGTACAATGTGTATTTAGTGCAATTGCATGTGATCAAAATAAAACAATGTTATGTCTACTCTCTTTTTTTTTTACGATAAAGTAATTTTACCCGTCCCATCCTAGCTGTATTGCATCAATAATATCACTGGGATTGAAAGTATAATCAAAACAAAGACACTTTCCCTGGTCTCCATGGAGTTGCTTATAGATAACATTATAATTTATAATAATTATATTAATAATAACATTATTAACATTATAACATTCTACTTAGTTGAATTTTGTATTATTCAATTTTTTAAAGTTTAACATTTTGTAAATACCACAGTGTCTTAGATGAGTAACGTCTCGGCAGCCAATCTGAAGACCGTATTCATCAAAGTCATACAGGCACGTGGTCTTCCGATCTGCGCATGCGCCGTTATGACATTGGATTTGGAACTCATTTGTGCACTCGAAGCTTGACAGATTGAATCCTATAGATGAAAGAAGAGAAATAAGGGTTGATCAGCTGAAAATTGTCGGTGCATATGAAATATTATTAGCTAATTTCATGTCTCCATTTTCTGTTCGAAATGTTTATAGGCCTACTAGATTGTTGTGTTCTTTTTTTAATTATATACACGTAAAATAAATCACATTAAACTATGCCCTTTATATATCGTTATAAGGCAGCAAATTTATAAAACTCTACTTTGAAATGGCATGACAATTTTTTTCCTGGGCAATTACTGGCTCAGCGATGCAGTTTCCTATCCACGCTGTGATTGGTGGAATGTATCTTATCACGTGATACTTACGGCAGTAGTGAGGCTCATCTTCCCAGCTGTTTCCTGGGCAATCTTTGACGCCATCGCATAAGATGCGGAGAGGAAACCAAGTACTGTCATAGCACTGAAAACCAACTTCTGATGATTCTGTATCGTGATATGGAAGAAAGCATTAGGAAAAAAAAAGTTGCGCTAAAACGAATTTTATAGGTAGTGTTTCACCAAGCAAGTGATGCACGACGTTAAAAAGGACTATAATGTTGATGCTCCAAATGTTAGTCTAAATTTCAAATATTTCAACCTTAGCTGGGTGATTAAACATGATTAAGAATCCAATTTTTCTTGTCATGATATTCAAGTCGATCGTAACTTTAACAGCCCATATTGTGTTGATCAACTTTAACCCGTAGCTTAATTTACGCAGCTTGAAGAAACATACTCAGGCACAATGAAGGTGAATGCAGGTATTACGATACTTTAGACTCTTAAAATATTAATAATATCAATATGTTTGATAGAATTTTCAAATTAAATGAATAATACTTGTCTTACCACAAGCCTCCTCGTCAGATCCGTCCTTACATTGCGGGAGGAGGTCACATCTCTGGCTGCTTTGGATACATTGGCCGTTAGCACAGGTAAACGAGTCATCAGAACATAACGGGTAATCTGAAATGATGCAATGTAAGATTCATATTGAGTCTCAATTAACAAATAAACATTCAAAATATAAGCATATGATACTGTAAAATAAATAAAGTAGTTGAAAAATATATTGGGGGAAAAATAAGAAATTAACAATAAATATATAAAACAAATTTAAGGGCAATTTCAATAATTGAGGGCGCTGCTCAGCAGCGACTACCACCGGCTATTAAATTGTAAGCCGGTGGAAGGCAAATTTCCACGATTTGGACCGAATAAATTATCTTGTATCTTGTATCTCTTGTACTTACTGCATTTATCTTCGTCGGAACCATCCTGACAATGTCTGATGAAATCACAGAAGAATGATACTGGTATGCATTCTCCTGATCCACACTGAAAGAAACCTCTTCTACACGGAGATGAGGGTGCTTCCTCTCCTTCACTTAAACTGAGTGGAGACGAGGTTGTCGATACAGTTTCTATTCATGTAAAGGTATAGGAAACAAATCATCCTGGACATAAATTATAATGAAGTACATTCAAGATTTGCTGAAGGAGTTGCGATAGATTAATCAATAATATTACTTACAACAAAATGTCAAATTATTGAATAGGCAAAACCCTCTCTATTCAACTTCTTGGCCTATATTTGAAGTGCATTTAAAATAGTATTTTGATCAACTGAATGACAATGAGATGCTATAATAGTTAGTAATTAGTTCAAGTGTATCTTTGTAAGGACGCCTGGAGGCGTCTGGACTAATAAACCAAGTATATACCTTTCAAGTTCGTCTGTTCATATTATTATTAAAATTGTAAGAATGAAAAATATTAAGACAGTAAAAATGGAATGAAAAATGGGAATTATTGGAAAAGGTATAAGAGTTACATGTGAATGTTTCAAGACCCCTATTGCCCTACTTTGACGAAATGAAGCAAGTCACATATCAATCAATTTTGAATGAGGTTTTAATTTTTTTTGGTACTATCTTTGTCCTGGCTGAATTTTAGATAGAGACATTTATCCACATTATATCTAAGTTAAGATATGAGATTTTATTGACATTAATGTAAATGATGGAAACATTTTGCTGGTGTACAGGAAATGTCACTTTTGTTTCTAGCTTCCTTTTGTAGGGCAGAAATCAATTCATAATCAAAGAACATACGTGTAGCCCGACTCACCTGGTAAACAAATAAGAGTGCCCTCATCGCTTCCATCTCTACAATCATTTTGTTTATCACACATGTATACATTATGAATGCACTCTCCTGAACCACAGCGAAACATCTGACTTGAACACCTATTAGAAGGTTCTAAATGTGACACAAAAAGAAAATAAAAAATGAGCAAAGAACATAGGTTTAATTCAGATTAACGGGTTTCAGTGACGAGTATCAACTTGTTTTGTCATAGCTCAGTCGGTAGAGCGGCTGTCAAGTAATCTCGAGTATAATCATATTCGAATTTTCTGTGCTATTTTTTTCATTTTATTTTTTATACATTATATATTTCTGGTCAGATCATTTCGTCGTTCAAAGTCACAAAAAAGAACAGTACAAAATGATATGTTTTTATACAGCTACAATACTATTTTCTTTCAGGTCTAAGAAGGTAAATGCTTGAAACTTTATAGGGAAGTGAATAAATAGATAAAACCTGAGAATTTGAACGTGATGCGTATCGCAAAAATACATCAAGGCATGAATATCTGTGTTTTTATACATAATGCAACTAATTTGATGAGATGATAAGCAATAAATTAATTCGAAATCTCAAATTGATTATAACAAAGCAGTTACATGAGGGAGTTATACTGAATACATGTGTTACCTATCGGAGATGTAGAACAAAGCAACGCGTCGACCTCATCAGAACAATCCACCCATTTCATCTCAAAAAGTTTTCTTTCATTTCTCCTCAAAACCTGACACAACGAAGACTGCTGCAGCCTCGCTAGTAGGATAGAAGCGATTTCATTGGCGGACGGCCATACGTGCTCAGCGTAGAATATCAGCTGTCTAGCTTTTGAATGGTCGGTGTTGCCCAAGAGGGTGGAGCCTTGAGGGCATTCTATTGATGATGTCGTGTTCAGGGAGTGGCGGCTGCGTTGAAGTAGGTGGAGCCTAACGCACGATGATCCAATCAGATCTGCGTTTGTATCGCACGCTGCAAATGTAAGTGAAAGACGGCATTGGTAAATGCAAACTAACATAGATTGAGAAAATCAGGGGTCCCTTGCATACAACTTTGGATTTACGCAACTCAAAAAATTTAACACAACTCGATTTGCAGCCAATCAGGATCATGTATTTACGACTTGCGTTTGATTTTTCCGAGTTGCATAGAAATTCAACTCTTTATGTCAGAAACGAATACAAGTTTACTATTAATACTATAATTAATTGGAAAAATGTAAATGCTTTGATGTCTTACCGGTTGAAGTGTATGATCCAATCCGACGTTTATACATCATGGCGACATCTGAAGGATAAATGCATTAAAAAGTGATATAACAATGTTTGATACACAATTCTGAGAGCCTGATAAATGTCATCATTTCTCCTCCATAGACTACAGTGTTAACTTAATCGTATTTAAGGATGCTTCCAGTCATTAGCTTCAATATCTGAGGCGTTTCTTATCTGACCTAAAGGTTTGCAATTATGTTCACAGTATTAGCTGGTAGAGATTTAAAAAAAAAAAAAAAATTAGCTCCTGGATAAAGTTGGACAATCCCTTTAATATTTACCTGAAGTCGTCTGAGCCGGTTTTTCACAGACCATTTGCATAGCGCTCTTTGATGCACACGGAACGTCGTGCCAAAGGCTCATTGAATGAAGGTTCTTTAGATCAATGAGGGCGCACTCTTCCAAGTCACCTCCGTTCGGTTGTCTCAGACCCCAGTCACTGTTTCTGTAAATGAATGGAATCAGATTGACATTTGTGTTCTAAAAAGTTCAACAACAAAACATTCCCACATATCCACTGGTATCTGCATAAGGATTAGGTAGATAAGAATTAATCTACAAAATATCAATTTCTAAAATATCAGTCAATTGTTGGCCTTGCCGATTGGTGAAATTTGATTCATTTAATTTTGGTCTTGGAAAGTAAACAAATTAAAACATCAGAAGCTAGTTCGTTTCATCAAAAGTCCCTCAGCTGCTTGACTATGAGAAACGATAGAAAGAACGATATCTGCCGAGGGAAAATAAGTACTAAATAAAGAGCAATGTGTTTGAAACTGAAGATTGGAACACGATCCGCCGTCAGATGCTGTTCTTGAGCTTTTTTGGAACCGTATCTACCAAGGACCATAATGAGCCGCTACACCGGCGGTCTATGTGGAGTGCGAAACCCCAAGGGTAGTTTCATATTAACATAATTATAGTAAAGACCAACGTCTATTGCAATCATATTGCTTACCTATCAGGAATAAACCAATCAGCATAGCTCAGAGGTGTGTCGTCAACCCACCGATGGATGTGTTTATTACGCTGGTACGTCAAACCTGCCAGGCAAAAAACGACATATGTTTCTTCATGGTACCCAATGTAAAATTTAAAAGGTATATTCTTTTATTTTCCTTTGGTGGAATCATTTATGAAATATGAGGCCTGTAAATATCAATAATTATATACCTCATTTTATGCATCTTTAAAAATCCTGTCCTCTAATTGTTTGAAAGTGCAGGCATGTTCTGAACCATGACCGTCATAGTCCTTCCGTCTTGGGTAGCCAATATAATGTACAATTTTGTCTCAGATAATTAGGATACATTACGATTGAAGCTTCTTCGATAAATATAAATAAATATCATAAATGTAAATTTGGGAGGTTGCCGATCTCAAGACATATTCAAATCGACGAAAAAATACCACTGGCATGTTGGATTCAATTTATAAAGCTTACCTATGAAAGTCTTGAGACTCTCGGTGAACCACTTGGATGTCAGAAGAACGTGCACGAACTGCATCTCATCTATGTTACCAATGGATACGAGATGCGATCCCTCCTCCTGGCACATCCTATTAGCATCGGTCCATCGCACTCCAGTCTGAGTTTGTCTGAACGCATAGCAACTACCGCTATACATCTCCCAACCATCAGGACACGACGTGACAGGCTCAGGGAGATTAGGTGTGCCTCCTTTAAGGAGCAAGGAGAAAAGGGAAGAGAAGAAATAAAGGAGAGATGAAGCGGAATTGATGAGAAAATGAAGCAGAGTAGAAAGGGTGGGCAAATATTTCAATAATATAGAAGTAACGAAATCCTAAAATTGTTGACATTATTCCAAACCATTTTTACAATTTTATATTTTTATGGTTTTGGGCAGTCGTGATAATGCAATAGTCTCCTTTTGAATTTGGAGAATATAGCTATTCCTGTTTTCCGACATAGCAACAGAGGTGAATCCGAATTTTGTTTATCTTAACAATATATGTTTACTTTTCTTTTCTTTTGATCGGATTTTGTCGTTTGTTTTTCATACGATGATGTTGACAGAGCGTCCGCCTGATAATCAGAAGGTCGTGGGTTCAAACCCCGGCAGCGTCATACCAAAAAGACGTTAAAAATAAGAGCAACTGCTAACCTGTTTAGCGTTCAACAAAAACCGGACATAGCAAGGTCTATATGGCGCTGCTCAGTACCAGACACGTGATCAATTGGGCAAAAAGAATTTCTGTTTCGGACAATAAAACTTGGAGATTTTAGAGCTTAAATTTCTTCATTTCCCCTTTCATACCATCATTCGGTGACCCTGTCGGTGATTCAGAACTATCTTCAAGGGTCTCCTGGAATGTCATGCCGGTATAGACGGCGTAGAAACCTTTCCCACTCCCGCTCCCATCGGATCTGAGCTGAAGTAGCATAGTATTGAAACTCGACTCCACGATCTCAGGTGGTGGATGATTATTGCAATACGTGTCAATCAACTTAGTCATGTCCGTAGCGCTATCATAGATACTCAACGTATCTCCTTCGCATCTAAAGGGGAAAGGATTTGAGAAAGAGAATTACATGATGCATGAATATTTTCCCCGTTTCATCAGCAGATCAGTAAAGTAAGCAGAGTAGTTTATTGAATCAAAAAACAAGGCTTTTAAGAGATGTTCAACCGTAATTTGAAAGTTTGGTAACTTTCCGGAGAATAAATTTTGAGGTTGATGTATAAGGTTCATGAAGTTTTAGGATGATATCCGGGGGAAGAAATCCAGGAAATTATGTCCTAGTGGGAGGATTCCGCTGGAAGACATTTTTCGCTCCGACAGCGGTTGTAGCTGAGGTGCTGATAATAAATACGCTCTGTCTGAAGTTGTGCATCAGGTGCATCCATATCTAAATATACCATATTCTTCTTTTTGATGCCTTTCTCACCTTAAGCCCGGTGAATCGATATCAAAATGATGGAATCGAAGCTGAATGAAAGTACCAAGCCTGCTTGTAATCCTCCATCTATGACGCGCATTAGGTTGGTATGGTAACGGGTATTTCATTGATGCTATGGCTGCGTTGTCTAGGTTACAGACGATTTCATTCTCTGTCGAATCGTAGTTACCAACATTGCAACCGGGGACAGCTGTGAAAGACATTTAACAGATTTTTTAACAGATTTAACATTAGCCACGTTGGACACAAAATGATTGTATATTGAACCTATACAAAATACTGATGCACCAGAAATATAATTTATTTAAAGAAAAAAAAAGTGAGATGTGAAACAGGCCCGGATCTTCGCATGCACCCATGGTATAGAAAGGTGGTTTTAAAGTAAACGTGCAGATTTCGTCAAAAATAGTCATCACCAAATGAACATTTTACCAGCAGAAAAAGATATAGGCAGTAATAACTATGTTAATTAACTTCTTTCGAACGGGTGCGAGGCAGCATCCCTTAGCTTGCTTGATATACAATATATATATTTATATATATTAATGTCGAAAACAGTCACTTGGTTAGGTTTTCAAAAAAAAAAACAGCAACAACACTCACATCCGTTCAATTATCCTTGAAATTATCCATAAAAGGAACTGACGACTGTTATCGAAGCATATTGAAATTTCCTGAGACTTATGTTTATAGGAGGGCGAAGAGAAAGTGATCTTTGCATTAATATACTAGTACCTTTTGAAGTATATTTGACTTGGAATCCACTTGATCCCGTATCCAAGCCGGTCTGAAAGATCACGACCACTGATGAAACGGTAGTCATAACGTAGGCGGCGCTCTGACCACAGAAGACATGATGCGGTCGTCCTTCGTCCCATCGATGCTCTGTGGGAACGATCTCGACCGAATCCACGCAAGCTCCGGACTCGATATCCCGCTTCACGTCGAACTCGGTGAAGTTGAAGAAGATGAAATGGCCTTCGGGGAGTGTGATGGTCCAGGTACAGACAGAAAATGGTGCCACGCTGGTATGGCCAAGGTTCTCTAAAGAGAAGTTACCGGTTGGGGATGTGAAGGGTTCCTGGATGCCGCATCCAGGGTCACATTCCTCTTGGGATCGGGAACAATCTTCAAATGAAAAAAAAAAAATCATAAATATTACTTTAATTTTCCAGTCAGTGCAGAAAAGTAGACAAAATACAATTGAAGGGTTGTTCAATTTGAGCAAGTATTTAAAAAAAATCGGCCTAATCACAAATTGGTATTTGGCGATAATTAGAAAAGGCTCAAATTGGTTCGATATGTCTTGATTCACACAAATTATTCCTATATTATGAAACATTAGTTACATTTAAAAAGTAACAAAACAAACATCAGTAGACATGAAAAAAAAAAAAGCGAGGGAATATGACGGGGGAGAAGAGGTAGGCGACAAAATTTAGGAAGAAGGCCAGATAGGAGCAGGGGCCATTATGACCATTTGGCCAGAGAGATCGTAAACAAATAATTACCCAGCGTATCATAAGTCGCAATGAAGCCCAACTTCTTGGGCATGCCCGATTCCAGCGGACCCATATCCAAACGCAATGTGACGTCATTCGACCTCGTCTTGACCTTGAGGTCACGGAAATGACCGCAGTATGACCCACGTAGCAGATGACCTCGGTTAGGGATACGGTCGGTAATGTTCAGGCTGTCCATACATAGTGCGGCCGATTGGCTGGAACGGCGCAGAATCACCTCATGGAACGTAAATCTACAAAGAAAGATGATAAGCATGATAAAGATGACGAAATTTGCTGATGTCTTTCCCTTTTTTTTTCATATCATTCCAAAACAGGTTATATGATTTTGCAAATATCTTAATTTATAATATGAAAATATTCATATCTCATTATGCCTTCTTCAATTTTCATACACAATTATTTTTTTGTTTTCTATTTTCCTTTCGATATATGAAGTTCTTAAGTTGCCATAGGTTAATGATCTAACATGTGATCTAATCTTAAATTAAGAGCTACAATTACGTCGAAATTTCAAAGTTTGAATTAAAGGTATTGTCACATCTCTGGAGTTATATATTCAGGTATAATAATTGCTTTCCTACGGCTTTTTCACGACATTGTACGATGTTCGTTGAAGGTCTTACCAAAGGGGGATATCAGTTAAAACAATCTTGGACAAGGCCATCGACCAATCTTCAAACTTATGAAGGGTCTGCGAACGTTGGTTTCGTACAGCCTTCTTAAGATGTTCTTATGAAGTTCTTACAAAATTGTCTGACAATATTGTTAATAATAATAATAATAATAATACCGGTTTCTTATAAAGCGCTTTACCTGTTAAGACCAAAGCGCTTACAGTATATTATTACCCCGGTCATTGGATTCATTTTCGATCCCGCACTTTACAGTGCACAATCTCCACTCCCACGGGAGCATTCCAGCCGGTCGCCTGTTAGGCGCACACATGCTAAAGCGAACCACATAGCATTCGCAATCCTACCGGGTACCCATTTTTATCACCTCGGGTGGGGTCAAGCATGTAGATAAAATGCCTTGCTCAAGGGACATAAGTGCCGGTGCGGGAATCGAATCTTTGCATTGACAGTCCAGTGGTGAGACCACTAGACCACGACACTTCCACACGCGTCAACCCTTTGTAATTGCATTTGTGACCCATGATTTAGTTATATTTGCATATATTAATCTTGGAAAGATCACGGAAAATATGTAATCGTAAAGGCCTAGAATAAAATTAAATGACAAACCTTATGATTTGACCTTCGGGTACGTGTATTCTCATCTGACACCACTGACCCGTGTTATACCATGGTGGGAAACTGACTGACTCGATGAGGCCAAAGGTCAAAGAAGTTTCTACATGAGACTGATTGGACGCCCATATTTCCTCGCAAGATAGAGAAGCAAACTCTGTAAATGGATGGAAATGACATATAACAGGATTTCAATTTTGGGTTTAGGTGGAGGGAAGGGGGTGGTTTCGGATTCTTTGTCATTTTGTTTGCTATTTGCAGATTCTCTCTACTCACGTATTCGTAAAATTTATATTTTTTGGCTTGTCTTAATTTCCTTCTTATTTCTCTCTCTTTTGCCGAATTGGGGGCCGAGGCTGCTCTTCAGCTCCTAGTATTTTTTCCATTCTAATCTATTCATTTGGTATTTGGTACAAGAGATGCAAGGGCTAATTTCAGGCTACGAGATTCACAATTGTGTTAATAAATATTAACAACTAATTTTTTCCCCTCTTCCTTTGTCCTTTACATATCACTTTTCCCTTCCACTTCTATTTCTCCCTCTTTCCTAACTCACTTTCCCTTCTCTCCTTTTTTTTAAATTCTTTTCTTTCTTCTCTTAATCCTTTCCATTATTTTCTTCGTCGTACTTTTTCTTTTGCCTTTCTTTCCCCTCTCCTTTCCCTTCTTTTTTCTTTCTCTATTTCCCCTTTTCTTTTCTCTCCCCTCGCCTTTCCTTTCTTCATTCACTCTCTACTTTCTTTTCTCCCTCATCATTTTTCTTCCATTACTCTCTGTAATACCCCTCCTTTTTCTCCCTTTTCTCTTTTTTTCTTTTTTTTTTTTCTCTCAAGTTCCCCTTCTCTTCCTTTCCCTCTTTTCCCTTCTCTCCTTTCTCTAATTCTCTCTTTCATTCCTCCCTTTCTCTCTCTTCCCCTCTCCAATCTTCTTGCTTTTCTTTCTCTTTCTCTCTCTCTTTTATCCCTTCCTTAATTACCCCTCTCCCTTTTCTTTCTCTTTCTCCCCTTTCCATTCATTTTCTCCTCCCCCCTCTCTCTCTTTTGGGAGGGGGGGGGGGGGGGGGCAAGGCCCCTTAGCCCCCTTGGATCCGCACCTGGGTCACTATTCACACCAGTCTGTGATTTTTTTTTCCAGGTCCATGATAATGAACGAAATAAATGAAAATAATGATAATACCCCCTTCTGATCTTGGATTATTATTTACAATATGAGCAACAAACCAGTATAAATAAAAAACAAATCTTAGGAATAATAATTAATTATTATGATTAATATGCTAATTTATTTGTGAAAATATTATTTGCATATATGAGATAATTAAAAAAAAATAATTAACAAAGGTATATAAAAAATGTGGGAAGGAGGGTCCTGCACAGAGAGAGAGGGAGAGAGAGAGTGGAGAATGAGAGCGAGTAAAGAAGAGGTAGAAAAACAAAACAAAAAAAAAACAAAAGAAACAAACTTTTAAAAGGGGGAATTGAAGAGACAAAAGAGTGTGAAATCACATGGGAAAAACAAGGGCCAATAGAGGAGGAAGAGAGGACAGGAGAGAGAGAGAGAGCGGTGGGGGGGGGGGGGGGGCGGGGGAGAGGATAAAATACTGGGTTTTTAGTATACAAGTGGAGACTGCTATCTCGATCACCACTATATCTCTGAATCTCATGAAATTACAAGCACATTACAGTATCAGATTTCTCACCTAAGCGTGGGAACATAAACAGAAAAAAAAAGTTTGGGGTGCAGGCGAACCTGTGATTGGATGTATACAAGAAATATCAAGCCAATGAGAATGGAGGGGTGGAGTTTAGTAATGGAGGAGCAGGCTTTGTGGTGTTGCAGAGTTTTGCTTGACTCTAAATTTATTCACGTACTGAAAAAGCAGAATGAGCCTACTCATATTATTTAGAAAAAAAAAAACTTTGTCAACAAAATTACGCGGAGTAGGCTATTGGAGGGAATGACTTCATTTATCTGTAATGTTCTGGTTCCAATTTCTAAAGCCTGAAGTTAAGTGATGTATGATATCCAAACTGAGAATGGGCAGTTATAGCCTGCTGGAACAATATTCGCTTATCATTATACCCTTAAATTATTACACGTTAGGTTTTATCATTTTGTTTTGAAAATAATCAATTTGCTGCGATGCAGTAGGCCCTACGTGCGTCTGATTATAATTCAAGTTACTCTTACATTTTTGTGTTCCATACTTAAGAAAAAGAAATTATTAGTCATGCGCATGCCCCCCCCCCCGTAAACATACGGGAATTGAAAATGTGTGATCGGCATTTGGAAAGCCTTCGATGCAGTCTTCGCGAGATCACATTACATCGTTACCATGACGACTTGTCTACAAATGGGGGAAAACAGGAGTCAGATAAAGGTCATAGCTCATTTGGAGTTTGTTGACCCTAACGGTTATCTCTAGATGTGTGCCCAATTATAAACTCTAATATAAGAGAAACTATACCTTTTCCGTATTTTGTATTTCATTTCAGGTCGCAAGACAGCTGATCATCCATCACATCATGATTACTTGGATTACAGTCATTTGAGTTGTCTTTCTTATACTTGCAGAAGAAATAATTTAAAGCTTACCTTGTCATTGTTCAGTCATTTTTTTTTTCTTTCTTTTTTTTTTTTGTTGTGCTGGTTTTTTTTTTTTTTTGTTGCTGGTTTTTTTTTTTTTTTTTTTTGCTATAGTATCCCAGAAGACTTGGCGATTCTTTAATTTAAACTTACCTTTTATGCTATGTATTTTGTTAATGATTTATGATGATGCTAATGAGGTGACAAATGCAATGAGTAATAAAACAACTGAAAATTTGATAGGGCTACTACGGAGGGGCAAAACAATTTATTCCCAAGTATATTTGAAATGTTTAACATTTTGCTTCCGTGTATAGCGGCTATCGATCAAAGGCAGATCTGAAGCCGCATATATGCGGGCTGAAGAAATATAGATCATCACACCCGTCGACCGTTTATTTCACTCATGATTGCTTAAACATATAAAAACATTATTTCAAATCATCTGACATTGATCTATTTAAAGTTGTCTTTGTTTCCCCTTTAAATGAAAAGAATTTCTTGCAAGCATACTTGACAACCACGAATCATTGGGCTTTGTAAAAAGTTCTCAGTATATACAACGGGGTATGAAATGCTGGGACTATGGGAGGGAGGGGGTAGGGGACTCTGGATAATCATGTTAAGTTATGATTATAAGCCTGTAAATACATGCACAAATAATTCTTATTATTCTTTCATGTACATTTAGTATAAGACTCCTTGACTGTACATGCTCAAAAAAAAAAAAAAAAAACTTATACAGCCACACCCCCCCCCCCCCCATTCATTCCAAACCCCTGGATCCGCCACTGGCAGTGAAAATAGGACGAAAATATGTTCAGTTGTCCTCATTTTTTTTTCTTCATTATATTGGTAATTAAGGTTTATTTCTTCTTGAACATGTGTAATTGTCTTATAAATTGATTCAATGAAGAGCTTCCTAATTATGGAACCTGCAACAACAAAAAATAACAAAACAAAACAAAACAAAACAAACAAACAACCAAACAACAAACAAATAAACAAAATATTCTAGATTTCTTAAGAAAAAAAATAGCGAGTGACTCTCTCATTTGCATGTGCATATTACGTTTTGTAAAAAAAAAAAAAAAAAAAAGTGGAACCGTTGAAAATGCCATAACTTTCATTAATTTGCAATTAAAAGATACACTTGCAGAAGGGTAACAGAATAGGCCTACTAAATAAGAAATTGGGCGCTTAATATGGTTTGGGTTCGTTCTTGTTTTCTTTTGTTTTTTGTTTTTGTCAGTGGGGAAAATAAATGAAGGTGGTTCGTAGTGACTTTGGCTTAAAATCTAGGATGAAAAACGTTAACTTTTCGAAGAGGTAAGTGTTTATCTTTAAGAGCAGATGGAATATAAACTGTATGTTGATTTTGAATAAATTATGAAAAACGTAATTAATCCGACAATCAAAGCATATTTCAACCCCCCTCTCTCTCCTCTTCATCATGTTTTTCGAATTACAAAAAAAAAAAAAAAAAAAAAAAAAAAATGACAGATTAGACACAAGTTTCTTTTGTTCTTATTATTCTTATTCAAAACGTTTATTGAGTTCATTGCATAAATATTCACAGATTTAAAGTCTAGTGAATCATAAAAAAAACCCATAAAAACAAAGAACTTGGTAATTAATTAACGCTAATTGAACAAGCAATTTAGATACACGCACAGTATTGAAATTATACAAATTACGCGGTATACGTATTCAAACCCGCCGTGCACAAACGCGCACTCACAATGCACTAAAGGTGGTGGGGCCGGTAACTGGTGTAGCGCCATCTCGCTAGCTGTTGTTCGATAAATTACAAGATTTTCGGAGCTACGGAGGAAATTTCTATTCAAGTCAGCTTCGTGGACGGACGTGAGGATTTACCGGTCCGATAAAACTGCATTGATACGATCAAAAGTGAGACTCAAAATTATAATTAGAGTGCAAAAATTTATTAAAAAGTTAACTCACCCGTTAACAATTGTGCATTTTCGCGAATCGGTACCCTACACTTTCTATTCTCTGGGATTTTGTGCTAAATTTACGAATTCATTTACAAAAAAACTTCGTATGATAGTTCATCTTCATTTCGTTCTCATGTGTACGCTGTGGTAACTCGTATAGTTAGCGCGTTGGAAAGAAAATTCACGGTAAAGACTCGAGTGGCCGACTACTGACCCCCGGTCGGTAACTGGCACCTCTACGGTATAAAACATTCTTAAAAACTACACAACAACATTAGAAAACTTAAAATCATCTTGAAAAATATACAATTTAACAATTCAACATTTTTTTAATTACAAAGAATAATGAATTGATTAACAAACAAGATTATAGACATACAAGTCAAGGTAAAATTATAACACAAAATTCATGTTAGGCCGTGCGAGGGAGTCTCAAAGATATACAAATTTCAATTATTATATATTTAAATGTATGGTTACATGCATCAACATATACGTTAATCATTTCAGATATATATTGTGTATGAAAATTGCTATTCAAATTGATGTTTGGATTGTTCTCATCATGACGACTCAAGATTATCTTTAACATGTATTATAAATCATTAGTCTTCACGAAATTAGGGAGGGGTGGTGCGTCACTTTATATTTACTTGTTTCTTCTTTGTTTTTCTTAATATTTTTTTCAGGATAATGCTTCTGCACTGCGTGAGAAGAAAAGATGCCAAAATGGATTCATCTCACACCAGCCACTTGAGGAAGAAAAGCGATATAAGCTGCTGCCCTACATTGTCTTTAGAGGTACATGATAATGCCCATCCCCCAAATAAATAACAAGGCCGTCCCCATTTAACCGACATTAAACTATGAACATTAAACAAGTCTTTTTTTTTTCTAGCAGACTTAAAAATTAGAAATGCACTGGTTTTGAGAGAAAATGTGAGATTTTTTATGTGAAGAATTAGGTAAGATTTGTATCCAATGGCTTACAATTTAAATCAAGTGTATCTGTATTTTTAAACTCGCCTCTTTTGTGTCTGTGTCATACAGTTGTCGACAGGAATTTTGGTTGGCAAGTCCTCACACACACAGTTGTATGACTAAAATTAAATTTGAATAAATATGTATCGACAAACTGAACAACTTTCATTTTGTAGAGGATATGAGGACAACCTAACTTTCTTTTCTTTTTGTATCACAAAGGTTTCTACAATAGTAATGATTGCATGAAATACAGTTAATAAATCAGTGACACCACTCCTTTTGTTCCCAAAAAAATAACAAGATTTTGCAGTCCTCCAAAAGAAGCAAAAAATCCTTTCAGCATTGCCGACCCAAGTCAAAGCATCGCCATGAAATTGTGGACCAACCATAAATACGTGTCTTTATACATGTACAGTTCACTCTCATTATCAGAAGAAGGGGACTAGAATGAACTAGACATTGAGAAATCTTGTATCTTGGCTCATAATATTAGGAGTGGACTGTTTTTTTTAACTTGATGCATGGGAAACATGTTGATTTTTTTTTCATTAAAAAAATTAAGTACATCTTGTTTTTCCTTTTTCTTCTGTCCTTTACCATCATGCAGGAGCTGTAGTGACTCCAACTGCATCTCTTGAAGGATGGTAACAAGGCCCCAGCATTGACGGCTTCGGGAAGAAATGTACCTTTTTGCATCATTCGACACTAAGCATCCTTCAAACGTTACCTTCATCTGACTCATCAGCCCTAACTTCAATTGATCATCGCATCAAGTCTCCGAGATGACATCATTCTTTGTAGAGCTATCTTCTATTGTATATATCTGCCTTTGCTTGTTCTTCATATCATCCCTTTCTTTATTCTGTGTCAAATACTGAAATTTTCCCAGGCCCTTATTTCCGATACCTTTATAAAGACTCTTTTCAAGACTGATATTTTTAATTCAAAGTCTATTTGTAATCATTTCGTCACTGCTTGTCACACACTTAGTTATACCGTATATTAAATTATCTCTGATACTCGTGTAACTGACAAGTAAATTCACCTCTGCTGAGTTACAACTTTATATTTCTTAAATAAACCAACAGAAAAAAAGGAAATGTTTTGTTTTGGGTTATCTTTCATTTGTTTGTGTTTTCTTTTTATCTTGTAACATGTTATGTATACAAAGTTCTTCTATACAGTTCACTCCCATTATAATGATGTATTCAGGACCAATCTTGCAATATTGAATACATACATGTAGCCTATATAGGACATGTGCACAGAAATTGCAACCAGGAAAAACACTTTACTCTGACAAAATCTTGTACCAGTCCTTATTATAATGGGAGTAAACTGTATTTTTACACTTTTTAAAACTTCCAATAATCAATATTTTCCATAAATATGTGCTTATTTACCACTTACGGGGTGATCTTGATTAGTCGTATAGTTACGATTGATTAGAGGAATTACGATTGATTGGCAGCTGAACTTACGATTGATATCAATCGTAAGTTCTTTGTGTTACAGAAGATACGATTGATTTGA
>CALNVZ010000218.1:1203108-1209135 GCA_940671915.1 Paracentrotus lividus | reverse complement strand
GATACGATTGATTTTAGGACTTACGATTGATTTTTGAACTTACGATTGATTTTGGATCAATCGTAAGTCTTTGTGTTACACCCCACTGATGTATATTTTGTATTTCTCACGTAATTATTTGCAGGAGAAATTTACAACAAAACTGTGTTTTTAAATTACATTTTTTTATGGCGACTCTGCTGACAGCAGATTTGCTGTAAAAATAAAAATATTTTTTACAGTGTATTCAAACGAACTGTTATTAGGAAAAGAACTTCAATATTTGGATTGTAGTATGCATACATTAGCTGTTGCTATGTGGGATAACAAAATTGCTTGTCAGACATGAAACAAATTGCAAACTAGATTCCAAATATTGTAGTTCGTTCTTCAATCACAATTAGTTTCATTACCTCGTTGATATTATGTAGCATTCAAAATCTGTGAATATATTACAAAACCGCCCTATTAGTTAAAAAAATATACCGGTATGTCAGTAAAAAAAAAAGTTAAGAACTATATATTTTAGAGAACTTTATGCGAAATAATTTCATACCTGTAGAGCAGATAGCGGTGCCGTCCTCGATCACAACCATAGGCGTTGGGTCAGGTGACGTCACTGGTGGTGACCATGACACCCAACGACGCATAGCATGCCTAGAGTTGGAACGTCTGTTCCTGGGTGATATAGACGTCTATATGGAAACGAGAGAATAGTGATAAATATTATGAGTGGTATATAGAAACATTGATAACCAACAACGTCTAGGGTTGGACAACCCACTTCTGTTTCTAGGTGGTCCCAGCCGATAGTTCAATTGAAAACAAAAATGTAACCCCCTAAAAAATAAGTGTTAACCATTGTATCTAAGAAGTTTAAGCTATCCTCACAAATGTTCTTACGAACGATGCGTTCGCACGAATCTCTGGAGCTCTGAAGTTTGTAAAGATTCGTGGACTGATTTTACTTTCGTACGGCTTTCTTACGATATTCGTACGGTCGGGTTAAGCCCGTGTTACACTGTCCCAAAGTTGAGCAAAGATGGACACACGATCATGGACAATTTGCTCTGATCATGAAAGCATCGGGCCATTCGTTTACCCTTCGTGTAACCTTCTGTAGACATCGTTCTCATTTTCGCTCGTGTGGGTGTTGACCAACTTCGGGGCTAACTTCGCGCGAACCCTAGCATTTCAAATTTCGTGTATCCATCTTTGCTCAACTTCAGGACAGTGTGACGCTACCTTTACGAAGGGGGGGGGGGTTCTGTAAAAAGTTGAATACAATCTGGGACAAGATCATCGATCAATCTTCGAACTTACGAATGGCCTGCGGACGGTCGATCTTCGAATGGTAGTTTCCGACGTCCTTCTTAAGAAATCTTTACGAAGGTTTAACAAAAATTATTTAACGGAATGGTCTGAAAATCGTTAGCATGGCGTCCTTAACCGTTCGTAATGGCATTCGTGACCGAGTCTTTACATCTGACTTACCGCCATGGATCCATGTTCCGACCATTCGCCCCCTGATCCCATGAGCGAGTCACGGGGCCGACATTCCAAGGCCGAGGTAGTGTTATCAAAAGGTGATTCATCAAAGTCCGCGTGGAACTCACACGCTGTCCCATTCTGGGTCAGGTTCACACTCGATAGAGACCGAAACTTGCTTTCACAGACAGCTGAAACGAAATTGATTATCGAAGTTAGTGAGCAAATAATCGCCGTTGATGATGGTTATGAGCAAACTATCACTTCAGAGGCAAGCGGGATGCAGTTATCTTTCCGAAGCAAAGCTGAGGAAAGATTGCGTGTACATCCAGCTCGCCGAAGTATTGATAGTTTGCCTCATCACCTAAAACAAAGAGGTGATTATACGCTTTATATTCCACACCTGGAACCTTTTTGATATTATATATTCACATTGTCCACTTTGTATAGTTTACATTTTCAAAATGGAAATAGTATCTTTGGCGTAATGCTCTCACGAATATCGTAGAATGCTACTCATCAGTTCCTATAGTTAACGTTATTTTCTAAAATTTTGAATTTTCTTGGCATGTCTTCTTAGTTAAGGTAAATTTAGAACACAAACGCTTGTTCTAAAATGTCTAATGACTTACATATACACGTTGTTCCATTCAGGCCGTTAAGATGATACCCTCTGGGGCATAGACAATGAAAGCTGCCCTCTACGTTCTTACATTCATGAGAACATCCCTTGTCTCTCGTTAAGCATTCATCCATGTCTTTAAAAAAAAAGAAAAAAGAAGAATATATATTTTAAAAAAAAATAATTAAAAAAAAAAAAAAAAAAAAAACACGAAGCTGTTAATGCCATTAATTCACTACTAGTCGGTCAATTTGGATTTGACAGAGAAGTAATAGGCCTAATCACGGTTATATTATCGAGTCTGGAACTGACATTTAACGACACCATTCAAAGGATTCGAACTGGGTCGAGCAGAGTGAAATTTGTAGGTTGACATCACCACAAGACTGATTCCAGTGTTAACGTTACGATAGCAACATTGATCTACTTTGGGAGGGTTTGGGTTTTAACAACCACAACCACACGACCCTTTTGAACCACCCCCCATTTCCCCATGTCCCCCTCGCCTCTGCCCTTTAAAAACTTTAGCTATAATACAGTCGACTTACTGATTATTTGAGGTGTTCCACTAAACACTAATACAGATGTCCTTTCAACTTGAATGACGATCAGTGTGCGACAAAAATTTGTAAAGTGAATATGCAAGAGCTTGCTATCTTATGGAGATGTGAAAATACTTTTTTTTTTTATCCGACAAGTCCTGTTTTATCCGACAGTCACCATAGTAACAATGCGTCTCAGCCATTTAAAATCCATTAAAGATGGTATATCTGACAAAGGGTTACGGTTTGGCAAGACATGTGATGATAATAATAATAATATGATCATGTCATATAGAGCATAATACATTTAACTATGTCTCTACGCGCTTAACATGAAATATGACTGAAATAAATACATTTCTACAATGCAGTATACAAAAGGGCCAACTTAGTAATTTAACAATTGAAACAAATTCTTGATCCAAGCATTTTAAGACATAAAAGATAACAACGTAGGCCTACTAGCAAAATACGTGTAAACAATTATAGTAAATGATTAAACCTTAGTAAATGTGCATGTTCTATACAGAAATTCATTTACCGAATCAATCGACTAATCATGATGAAATGCTCTCCAGGTTTGCCTCTAAGTTGTTTACTTTGTGATATTATCACTGTGATCATTATTTAAGACATAAGACCTACAGCCCAAATTCATTATTTCTATCCTGAATGCCAACATGAAAGTCTTTTTTTTTTTTCTTTTTTTTTTTTAGTCAGCAAGACTTCTTTTCTTTTCAAACATCCTTTTGGTGACTTGCACAAGGTGATACCACAAAACTCATCTAAATCTCATAAATCGCCTCCAGACCACCCCAGCACAACACCAAGCTCACCTATTTGGCAGACGGTAGCCCTCGAGATCAGATCATCGCGGCATTTGTAAGCGCGCCATCTCATATCGTCATCCATGTCAAACGAAACGCACCAATCAACGGTCGAGTTGTTGTCCACCTGGTCAGGGGTCCACCTGAAATTATCGATTGTTAGCGGAGTACCGTCTCGCCACGTGAAAGTATGCTGACCCTCCGATTGGAGCATGCGCAGTCCGATTACATATTGGTATCTATATGGCAGCTCAAACCTAGTCAGAATTTAAGAAACAAACGAGGAAGGGAAATAATTGCAGAAATCGAACAAATTTTTTTCGTCTGAGTCGGTCAAAAACTTGACTTTCCTATATCGTCCATAATAATCTTTTGATTGTTTTGGCTTTATGTTTATTTGGGGCGCTGCCGGTGTGATGAACGCGATTTTATTATAGGCCCCTGTGGTATAATTACTCGATAATACATTATTACAAAGTACTGAAATTCAATAGCAGAAATCCACTTCAAAGTTAATTTGGTATCAAAACGGACGATATCTGCGAGAGGCAGACCTCATCAGCAGTTTTTTGTTTGTCATGGTTGACACGATCTGCAGCGCGGCACAAACTGCGATCACACTGGCTCAATGCAAGACTCGGACAAAAGAAGAAAACAAAGAGGGGGGGGGGGGGATAAACTTTCATAGAAATAAAATGGGAAATACAGACTTTTCTCCCTCAAAAATAAATCAGAGTTAAAAAAACAAAAAAACGACAAAAAACAAAAACAAACAAAACAAAACAAAACAAAAACAAAGAGAGAGAGAGAGAAACATTTTGCTTGCAACTCACTTCTCTTTCTGGTCATCCAAAAAGTTCTGCGTTGCTAGGGAGGTGATTGAGAGTGGATAACTATCTTCCATGAAGATCTTATCACAAGAATCCTCCTTCTGATTGTTCACTGTATAGAGGCAATATCCATCGTTCTCTACACCCGACTCCGGGCAGATCTGCCCATAGTCTGGAGAAGAAAGTGAAGAGAACAACAATTCGTTAGAGATAATTGGCACGTACACTCTGGGTAATTTTTACTCTCGTATGGGGTCGTGCTGAAAGTTGATTATGATATTATTTATTATGTGATATGCTTGTATATGGGTCCTAGCCTATTAGAATCAAACTGCTGATTAGATTAATTAGTTGAATGTAAATTTAAAGAAAAATGTGTTAATAATAAATATGCAAACACAGTTGTTTGAAAAAATTTACAAAGAAAGATGTGTCGACAGAAAAACATATGAAATAAACTATTCAGAATCTCTTTAAACAAGCCAAAAAGTGTTGATCACTAGTATAGGACTATTTTACTAGACAAGGACGATTCAAATTATCTTTATTCTCGAACGATTCATTTTTGCTTCTTCTTTTGTGTAGGGCCTATGTTCACATGACATGGTTTCGAAATAAGGATACATATTATTAAAAACTGATTTACCTACGAGTCTGCAGCCTATCAGTTCGAACCGCATACAGAATTGTCCCCTGGACGATCTAGGATTGAGACGCACTGCTGTAGTGATAAACGGTCTCTCCAGATCATGTCGCATCTCAGTGTGAGGGTCAGGGTACATCGGAAAATCCTGTCCACATGGAATAAAACATAAATGAAGATCGTGAAGGGGAAAAAAAATTCTTTTTATAGAGGGGTAATAATTATTAAGTGAAGGAAGATTTGCAATCTATTTGCAGTGGCGGATTCCTCTATAATTTGAAAACCACTAATTGACTGTACATCCATGTTAAAATCGGAATATTTTGGCGGCTCACCCCTTATCAGGCCTGGGGGGCATTTCATCAAAGAACTTGTCGGACATTTTATCCGACAAATTAGCTCTCAGCCAATCAGATGCAAGCATTTCAGTAGCTTATAACAGATTGTCGGATAAAGCGTCCGACAAGTCCTTTGATGAAATGCCCTCCTGGTGCCCCCTTTATTTTCAAATCCTTAATCTGCCATTGATTATTTTCAAACTATTAACAGTGTCCGCCTCGGTTAATAAAACGAACACGACAAAGTAAGTGTTTTGTCACACCTGACACCATCATTTAATTTGCATTGAAGTAAAAAGTAAAAACTTAAATAGATTGCCTTATCATGTAAATATAAAAAGAGTTTTGCCCTACTCTACTCTTATATTATACTGACTTTGGTCGAATAATTAAAAGGAGTATCGTGGACGTATTATGCTAACAAAGAACAAAACTTATAACCATGGAAATCTGTAACAATTTTACCAACATGGAATCAAAAGTCATTCAGCCTTTACTAGCTATAACCTTACAACAGCAATATAAATAAATGAAAAATTGAGTATCGTCTCCGCGACGGAAAAAAGGTATCGAAGACGTCTCTGAGACAGATTTGGGACTACTTTGAGAGTGTTGTTAGATTCCCGAGACTCATGGAACGTCGCGGGGACTCAGAAGACGTCTCCACGACAAGTTTTAAAGTCGTCTCAAAACCGTTTCAGAGTAGTCCCAAATCCATCTCAAACCCGTCTCCGTGACGTGAGATACCACCATCGGAT
>CALNVZ010000218.1:1195608-1198108 GCA_940671915.1 Paracentrotus lividus | reverse complement strand
CCTTAGTCCGTTACATGTAAGTCTATAAACGTATCGTAGTGTTAACATCTTATTGACACCTTTAACGAAGAATAATTTTATGTGAAATCAACATGTGTTCCGTGAAAAAGAAGTTGTGAACACAACTTTATAGAGCTATAATGATATGAACAGTTTAAATATACTGAGTCGTAGACAGAATCATATGCTACTATTGTTTTGATTTGAAAGGCGTTTGGACAGTGTGCTCACGATCTTATAAGAACAATACTAGATCTATGTAAGGGTACTTCTACATAATGTAGAACTTGATGATATAATGTATTTTACATGCCCAGAAAGCGATATCAACAGAGTGAGTTTATATAATGGCGATGTTCTCGTGCATGGTTCCAACAGTTAAAATCAGGTGTCCCAAGAACAATTTTAGTCCGGTTATTTTTTTATGCTAATGTAAAATGAATATGCCTAATAATAATTCAGTTAACTATTCGATATAGCGGATGATTGTATATATAACCGATCATATTTAATAAATGATTGCAAGATTTACACGGCGATTGTAGAAGTTTAAGCAAATGTCCCGAAGCGTGGATGCTCGATTTTAATGTATATAGTGTTATTATGAAAGTCAAGAAAAAAAGGCACGATAAAAACAATATGTTTCATTAATGGATCAGAATTATCAAATGTAAAGTCTGAAAAATATTAGTCTTACAATAACCTTCTTTAAACCTGGAACGACCACTGATGTTTATAAAAAATGTAACAGGATTATGGGAATTATTAGAAGGAATTTTGTTAATTGCCCAAAATCTATTTTAAAAAGTCTTTTTGAGACACTAATTCGTTCACGTTTAGAGTATTGTTGTACGGCATGGGATCCTTATCAAAACACACATAAAGACATGATTGAACGCATTCAAAAACATTACGTAAGGATGATTTGTAAAGATTGGACTACGAGCTATAACGTATTATTAAAAAAGGTTAAACTGAATTCATTAGAAAAAAGACGTAAATACCACAGAATTGTTTTTTACTATAAGATTGTAAACAAGATGATTAATGTAGGAGAAATAAACAGGTGCACACAAGCGAATAGAATAGGAAGAAACGATAACACTTTTAAGATGAATGTTCCATTTGCCAAAACAGATTACTATATGAAATCCTTCTATCCTCAAACAATCAATGACTGGAACAAACTCCCTCAAACAGTAGTTAATAGACCGACGCTCAATACCTTTAAATCATCACTGTTAAAACATCTCCAACTAGACAATTGAGTTATTATTTTCAAGAATCTTAGTATTTGAAGGAATATTTTCTGTCTCCCCTATGTTGTTCTGCCATGATATTTTACCTATTTGTATTCTTGTTTAATGTCATCGATATAATTTTGTACTATGTTTATATATCTGGGATGCCAACTCGTATGGGTTTTCCTAAACCTTGTTTAGCAATCCCAAGACATGTAAATATTTTATTTTTCTGTCTGAATAAATTCAAATCAAATCAAAACACGGTGCGCTACGTTTTGAGAAGACGGGGAAGTGTAAAAGTAGCATTTCGCTTTCTAATAGTGGTATCTCACGAATGCGAGACTGATTTGGGATGGGTTTGGGACCGATTGAGACGGGTTTGATACTAGTCACGGAGACGTCTCATGAGTCTCCCCGACGTCCAAAGAGTTTCCCCGACGTCTCATGAGTCCCGAAAAATATAAAATATGCTTCAGGGCGATTCCATGCTTTTGTTGTTTTTGTCTCTTTGTATTTTCTGTTATTTTTGTGTCCCGTACGACACGGTACTATTTTTTTTCATTTTAATTGCAAAGGATGTGTAATCGAGTCAAGTTAAGTTTTGGTTATTGTGCCCCTTCTGGTACTACTTGAAATTCACCATCAATCAAGAAAATATTCTTTTATTTTCATGTCAGAAAGATGTAAACTGTTGTCAAAATGTCCCGTACGACACAGCAAGGAATCGCCCTTATATCAATTATTTTTTCTGTCGCAGAGACGTCTCCTTAGTCTCCATGACATTTCACGAGTCGCGGGGAAACAGATTCTTAGATCTATTTTTTCCCCGTCGCAGACACGTCTTCGCGACAGCTAATCGGATACGTATCCGGGTATCCAAGTTGGGGAGACGTCTCCACGATGTGAAAAACAACTTTTACCTTGCTTTCGTTGCCGACCATGTAAGACCTGAGCTGCTGTCCCTCTCCCTCGGCGTGTTCAGAGTACTTGAGACTAAAGGATGTCACCCAACGTTTACCGCACCCCTGGGTCAGGATAGCTTTGATCAGGTACTTCTTTTTCAAATCCACCTAAGAAGATTAAAAGAAGATAATTTCAATTTCCAATTTCTATTTCGATTCCAATTCCACTTCTCTTTCTATTTCGATTTCAATTTCAATTTCAATATGAATTTCAATTTCAATTTCATCAAACGAAATAGTAATTTCCTCAAATTTGGGTTCTAGGACAATTACCCCCTGGATAATTACCCCCCG
>CALNVZ010000218.1:1118592-1183146 GCA_940671915.1 Paracentrotus lividus | reverse complement strand
GTATAGGCCTTATATGCCTTCATGTGAAAGTTTGTTGACCTTTTGACTTTTCCCGCCATAACTTCTTACTGGGAGGTCATGGGTTTATGACCCTGTACACTTTTTTGTTCAGTAGAATGAGACGGACAATTTGCTGTGTCTTTTGATATTTTTTGAGCATTTTAAAAATTTGACCCCCTATTGGCCCCAATTTGACCTTATTTTGACCCCTACGAGAGTTGCCGGGGGTTAGCAGGGGACTAGCCAAGCTAATTTTGATTAGTGACCTCTAAGCAACTCAAAACCACTTTCAAACCTTTGTTCCCAAAAAACATCCACGGGGTCTACACGGTGGTCCTCTACTAAAAGGAATGGATCAATTTGATATAGTCATGTATATAAACATATGTTTGATGGTATATCGACCGCACAGGTGACATAATTATTTTCCTCTGAAAAAAATGATATTTTATGGAATTTACACTACATAACATATAGGAGACCTGCTCGCATATGACGTCACAGAATCAAAACTTATATTCATAACTTCATCATAATTTGGTCGATTTTCCCCAAACCTTCACTCATATTTTTCTTTTATTTTTCTGCATTTTTAAAGATCAATAAAATTCCAGGGTGAACTTCCCCTTTAATGATAAACAAACGGAATGCGAGCGCGAAGCGAAAATTTTGAGATAATTGTTCATTATAGACCCTATTTAGTATTTGTGAGCGCGAAGCGTGAGCCGAAAATTTTGAGCTCAAAATTGAAGTTAATTGTGCATTATAGATCCTATTTATCCGCGAGCGCGAGGCGCGAGCCAAAAATTTGGGTTATAAAAGACATAATTATGAAGTAACAAGGGGCATTTTTCGTATTAAAAGTGCCCCTCTTTAGTATAAAAATGGCATATTATTAGCTAAGAAAAGGGGCACTGTTAGGGTGGATGAAAAAGTGGGGGTCACAGTGCCCCCCCCCCCCCCACCCCCTGCCCCCCTGGTTCCGCCGCCTCTGAAACAGACACGGAATCGACGCCAAACCAAACATATGTTTACATGACCACAAATGACAAGCTAGTGGTCGGTTTGGAGTCGGTTTCACTGTTGTGACCCGGCTATAACATGTTTGTTGTTAAAAATACTTAGGGGGGACTGGGGTAATTATGGCCCCCTTTTTCACATTTCCTATTACTACCATTAAATGAAAAGTCCAATGATATTCTAAATATGTAAAAATACAGTCAGTCCATAAACTTATAATATACAAAGGAAAGTATAAACCTCCTACTTCTCATTACCATTATGTTAACAACTTTGTCGGGCCATAATTACCCCACGGGTTGGGGGTATTTATGGCCCTTTTTGTCACGATTGTAATGACTGTATGAATTCAAAGATATTATGCTAATTAATGATGGTAATGTATAATAAATGTTGTTGGGTATTCCTAATACGCTTATCAACCACGAACAATGATTTAATCAATAATTGGTTCAGCCAAAATGTTGAAATTTTGCAGTCATAGCAATACAGATATTTATGTACAAAATCGTACAAGTTAATGTCCCCATCCACGCTTATCTGCGCTTATACACTGTTTATGCATTGGGGGCCATAATTACCCCAAATTACATTTTCAATTTGATCCGCCTTTACAGCTCTACTATTGAAGATATTCAGCTGGAAGTTTTTCTGTTGTGTGTTTTAGTTCCTATTGTTTCAGTTTCAATCAAAATTTCATCTTAAATTATTTTAATTAATGATATCACACCCCAAATAAAAAAAAAGCAGACTTGCCACTTTCCAACGAACAGAATTGTGAATGCCGTACATTTTAGGCTCACCTCAGCACAAAATTTCAAGTAAATGGCTTATTTTTCTCATATGATAGTAGGAAGAGTTTAGCTAGGCATGTGCAAAATTAAATTATCATTGTGTAATGCAGCAAAGAATTATAAGCTCTCAAAGACAAAGGGGCCATAATTACCCCGGGGCCATAATTACCCCAGTCTCCCCTATAGGGCAAGTCCAAGCTAATTTGCGCGGTAACAAACGGGACATTCAGAGCCAAAAATAGGGCTTGTTTGAAAAATCTTACATGAAATCTCAATCCTTAGGTATATTCTCGAGGGTACTACAAATCTTCAACAAAAACATAAAAAGTAGTTGAAATAACTCAATTCATAATTAATTTATGATCATTTATTTGTCGGTAACAAACGGGACCAGAAAAAAAAATGGTGTTTTCACATTTTGACTTTGTTCACACATAACTCTGAATTTTAAAAGTATATCTAAACGTGCATAGTCTTATATACTTTTAAACATGTAATAAACATTATAAGGACATATTTTAACGTTAATACAACTTCGAGTTTTCTGGCAAGGTCAAGTTGCAAAAAAATATGTCAGGTAACACACGGGACAGGTAACACACGGGACAATTATTCCCTATAATAATTTTCATTAAACAATGGTCTAACCAAAGCGCAGCAACATCTTTTGTTTAAAAAACCTCTCTGATAAAACAAAAGAAACATAACAAAAAACATAAATATAAAAAACACTTATTTTGTTTCATTTCTAAATGTAGGAGGGTGAGTAATAAAAATGTATGATTTTACATCAATTCAGTAACTTTTGTGAGACTATTTCTGAGACCTGAATATTTTAAGTCTAAAAATATAAAAAGCTATGAGCTAGGTTTGTGATATTTTCACCAGAGTTAGCCAACAAAATATGGAATCAGAAAATATATACTTTTCTGGTTGTAGTCCTATGACAAACCTTTCTTTTAAATGGTTGAAAATAGCATTTTTAATGCATTTTTTTCCCTTCATTAATATTAATGAGCCTTGTGACATTATATGACCTTGAAATGATTTTTTGACCTCATTTGCACTAAGTTCATTTCATTATGGTGATATATGACACATTGGCCCGAATTCACAAACGTGGTTTAGTTAGTCCATGGTCTACATCAATTGTTTAAACCACGGATTTAGACCATGGTCTAAATTTTGGTATTCACAAACCACCTGATTTAGACCATGGACTAACTAAACCACGTTTGTGAATTCGGGCCATTATGTATACCTTTACAAACCCACTGACACACTTGAAACAAAAAATGGTCAAAAAGTCGAAAAATCACCACCTTGGGATCAAATAGTGTGGACTTGCCCTATATCACTCGTTGTTTTTTTCCGTTTTTTTTTAACTATTGTATTTGAACTTATTTTATTCATTTTCTATTATTTGATTTTTATGTACATTACCTGAACATGTTATCCTGTATAACGATGTCTTAATAAATAAATTTGTAACTGGGGCTTTACTTACATTGTGGTATCGGGCAGTAGTCCCATGATATAAAGTGGTCATCGTAGAAGTAACACCATGGTTTCTCCTTTTCATCAGGGTTCCGACAAAAGTTCTGAGATAATCCTTGAAAAGAAGTATTAAAAGTAAAAGATAATATCATCTTCATTTCACAGCCTTAGCATTTACAAATTCATTAAGACTAGATTAATAATAATGTCCTTTTTTTTTTACTGAGCAAATATCATAATTATTACCCAATAGATTAAATTGAATCAAAATGTTTCTGCGTTGGATATTAACTCCCGTCCGGTTTAGCAATCACTTTCAGCGCATGCTGCGTTTGAATGAACAGAAGTGAATTCTGAGGGTATCTTACTTGCCATGAGACGAGTTTGAGACTAGTCGTGGAGGCATCTCGGAGAAGACCAACAGACCTATCCAGAGTCTCCGCGGCGGCTAACGAGTTGCCGAATAATCAAACATGTATAAATCTACGGGATTTTCCCTCCATGAGACGTCTCCTGAAGTGAAATACCACCTTAATTGATTCAAATTTTATGCGTACTACTTAGACAAAGGTTGTTATTTATAACCTGATAGCTTATCAGAGGCTTGCCAGACATAACAACAATAATGTAGGGGAGACCGGGGATAAATGTAACACGGGGCAATTATAACAGGGGCTCCCATTCCTAGCAGAAACACGCTATAAACTTAAAATTTTTACAGAACATGCGTATTACATCGCTCCACATGCTGTATGAGTGTTAGCAGATTTAACGGTTCGTGGAACTTTCTACAGCAGAAAAACCGTTTTTTGAGCTGGAAAGTAATGTTTCACATTACCCATTGTTTTTCTTCTGGACAAATATGTGGATGAGCTACGGCTGTCATTTTTATATATTTAGAAATTATGTTCTTAGGCCATATTTTGCTAACGTTTCAACGATGAATACCTAAGCTAAGATAGAAAAAAATTCTCTCCAAATATGGTCGCCTCTGTCAGGGGCAATGGTAACAAGCTGTTACAATTGCCCCTGAAGGACCATTTCTGTTAAAGTAACTCCCGTAGAAACTCGCGCAGCTTTCCGTTGCCATCAAACACCCAACTAAGTATTATAACCAATTAGGGGGTGGGGGGGGGGCACGCGAGAGCGTTTTTGAAAGTGAGGAGGCTGAGCGGCAAGGAAGGGTGGTGGTGGGGGGTGGGGCTGAACAGGCTAAAATCCCAAATGTATGGTCATTTGTCCGTTTTTGTAGCACGTTTGCTGACGAAAGTGGGGGGGGGGGGCTTTAGAACATGAGAATTGCATAACTATTGATATCGTTATCGCCTCAATCATTTATTTTATTTACAAGGAAAAAAAAGGGCTGCTTATTTATATAGAAGCTCAGATATGAGAATTCAAAATACTTTGAACATATTTCTGTCAATAGTTCCTTCTGTTGAAAAGGCAAACGAATAATATTGATTTAGATTGGTTCCGAAAAAGGGAGTGTCTTTAGTTTTGTTTACTCATTCTGTTTCTTGTAATCAGAGCCTACTAAGTTTTTATTATATTATTATTTTGTGTTTTTAATAACTTTATAATCAACTTTACTAGAAACGTAAAGTTAAACAAAATTGAAGAGAGTGAACATCTTAGTTCTTTTAATTGCCAAAGTTGTACAATAGGAGTAGACTATGGGGAACATAAATAAAAAACAGCAACAAGAGTACCTCGTCGATAAGCTCAAAGCTATCAAAACTTCATACCCTTGAATAATTTACCAATAATTATAAATGCTTACATAAAACAAGAAGGTAACCAGTAATCTATAAGCTCAGACACTGAGAACTTAAAATAACATTAGAACAATCTACGTTTGTGAGAAAGCAAGAAATAGTTGATGTTTTTTCCTAGAAACAGTCCTCTTACTTTTGTTTATCGATTGTTTCATTGTATCAGAAGCCTCAGTTTGTGTTTAATTTTTGTTGTATTTACAATACTCACTGTCTAACTACGTAGATACTTCATAACTTTCATAGTTTGGAATGTATAGTCACATTATAGTGTTTGTTTACAAAATTACAACAAAGGTAACCTTACTAAAGAGTTCAAACATGAGCAACTTAGATATTAGATACGCTGATGAACCTATAATTACGATTATGATTTGATTTATTTTGACGTTTTTCGATCTTTTAGTACATATGGATATCATTTCTTTCAAATGTGTCTAATAGAATATTCGTTTTTTCTTTCTTATTTTGCATTTATGTTCTAAGTTGATCGTTTTCAAGTAAGAATCATTCAACTGTCACCGTCTAGACTTGAATTATCAATAATAGTCTGTATATGTATTTTTGTGTGTGTTCTCTTTTTTTTTCAGGCTTAGACTGTACGATCTTAACGCAGTCTGACTATTCATGTATTAAGTAAATCTTTCTTATGTCTGATATCTGTGTTGTTTATTACGTTCTTTTTCTTATTTAAGCGTCGTCGTGTCCGCTTATTTCTATCGACTAAGTCGAGTATATCGGTACGCGTAGCTCATTCTGCGTTCGATAGTCTGATTCTTATGACTTTGTAATGTAGTTTTGCTTTTGTTATTCGAAATTTTCGAGATGTACATGGTTATAAAACAAAAAAAAAAACAAAACACTGACAAGATAGCCCATGAATATCCGAAAAGGCTTATTTTATAGGGTCCTATAAAATGAGGAAAGAGATTACGGACCCCCCCCCTGATTTGCTTTTTCTTATTGAAAAAAAAAAACAACACACACTATTAAAAGAGAGAAAGAAGAAGAGGAAGGGAGGAAAATGAGAGGAGGAGGAAAAGAGAGAGCGAAGGCAGATAGGAAAGGTAAAAAGTAAAGATGGAGTGAAAGAAGAAAAAGAAAACAGAAAAAAGAAGAGGAAGTAGAGAGAGAGAGAGAGATGAAGAGAGATAGAGCAGAGAGAGAGAGGGAGAGCATGGGAGCCCCCATTAAAAGATTAAGATATATTTGTCAATATGATACCTGAAAATATACGTCCAATGCGTTTTTTAACAGGGCAAAGAAATATTGATTTTGCCAGAAAAAAAAGTGGCGTAAATTTTTAAGATTATTTACTAAAAAAAAAAAAAAAGCTGTCATTTTTTACTTCTTATCAGAAATGTATCACTTTATTGGAAAAGAATGTGTTAAAGTCAAAATGCGTAGGCCTAATATAAAGTTATACCACAGTTGCAGGTTTAAAGATATATTGGGTAGGTACAAAGTAGATAAAGAACCAAAATATGAATTAATGAAGGTTCTATAGTTCTACAGTTAAAGGGTGAAGCCTCAACAACCTTTAAAAAAAAAAGAAAAAAAAAAGATCATAACTTTTGCCCCATATCATGAATATAACAAGTGGAAAACATAATATAAATGAGTCAAGCATTGTCATGTTTTATTATAATTAGCTTATGTGGTTAATGATGTTTAAATCTTGGATCTGTCAAGTGCATAGCTTTGATAATTTCATGTGTTACAATTACCCCGTACGTCTGTTACAATTGCCCCTGGACACGGGGCAATTGTAACACTCGACCTCTTGTTTTGAAATGGTAATGGCTTCAAAATAACTTGTTGTAATTAGCCCAAACCTATTCATATGTCAAGCTAAGATATGCATATTTCAATTTATTTAATTTTAGGCAAGTATTTGGCTTTAATAAAGTTGATAGGTAAAATTTGGAAAAAACTGTTACAATTGTCCCGGGTCTCCCCTACTCAAACCGGATTCCGAGAATCTTAGTTCATTCATTGATAACAGGTTCATTGCATACCTCGTTGCGAAGTCTCCAGAAAATACATATTGACCACTTTGTATATTTATAATGGGCAGGTATTATATTCACAAATCTTTAAATAGTCCAGTTTACTAAATTATTATAATTTATCCATGTTTCTCATTAATGGAGTCACACAATGAACTTACCGGGCCCATGCGTAAACATAATAGAGCCGTTTTTGTCCCCATACAATTGGGCCCCCGAAATGCATTCAATTCGATTTTCTTAGATCCGCGCCTGTTTCTTTCCTGGCGACCTAGTAACAAGGTATTCAAACAACTTGTAATAAAATAATGAACTACAATAAATGGAATCCAGTTTGCATGTAGTTGTTCCCATGTCAGGCAAGCCTCTCAGGTTGTCAAGAACAATCCGTCGTGGAGATGTCTCCGATCCTTTTTTTTTTTTGTCCGTCGCGGACTGACGTCTCCGAAACTTTTTGTTTTTTCGTCGCGGACACAGTTTTCAAAATCGTCTCAAAATAGTCCCAAATCCGTCTCCCCGAAGTGATATACCACCATTACATGCCACAAGAAACCTCTCATCTGAAAGGAACTATGAAGAATAATTGCATCATCATTGAGTACATACCAGTATTTGGATGAGTCCAAGGATTGACAGGAAGATCACTCATATTCGCCCAGGATAGACACCTATGTCCGGTCTCTGTGAACATTGCCATGTCACGATACTCACTGCCATTACCAACCATACAACCTGCGTGAGCTGCAGAAAAGAAATTAAATAATAATTAAAAGTAAATTAATAAATTACTTGTCTTTAAAATAATAATGTTGATATTTTTTAGGGTTGAGAGCTCGATCAAGCTTTACTTATGCTGAAGCCCTGCTGTACAATTTCAATTTCGGATTTTAGTTACTTATGTCCATGTAAAATATGATTGAAGGTAACTATTCAAAATGTACGCTATGAACATAATTTATATCAATGAAACAGAGGCGTCGAAAGGTTCTGAGAAGACAAAAGATTGGAGGGGCAAGCCATTGTTAAACCACAATCACTCGCCCCCCCCCCCCCCCCCCGATCTTTTGTATCTTCAGAGCTTTCCGACGCCACTCTTTGTAGAGTTGCGAGCTCGCAAAACTTCGCTCATGCTGAAGCCCTACTGTACAATTTCAATTTCGAATTTCATTTCCGAATTACATCCACGTAAGTTTTGATTGAATATCAGTATGTAAAAATGTACATCATTTATATCAATCAAATCAATATCAAGTAAATTTAGAATCAAAAGATTAATAATGATGATTTAGAACCAAACTAATGGCATGCTTCACTTATTATTACACAAATCTAAGCAGACTATAAAACCAATTTCGTTCAACCTTATGTCTCTTTGGAGTTATTTCACATTCATGAATGCCAATATCTTTCGAATGCATATCAAAACGCATTCACTTTCGACAATACGCCTACATGTACAGGAAATGTAAGAATTCCCCTTTTTTTTCCTAGGCGGTTTCCACCCCCCCCCCCTCTCTCTCTCTTTCCCTCTCTCTCTCTCTAAATATCTTGCTCTCTCTATCTCCCTTTCCCTATTTTGAAGTCTACCTGTGATTAATAATTACAATGCAATACAATGATACATCTTTTCATGAACCTTACCATCACAAGGCGGTATATCACAGTTGATGAAGAATGTGCTGTTATGTTCTTCCTGGTTTACAACACACTGTGGAGTTGTTGATTCGGGTTTCAGGAATCGACAAAAATTCTCCTCAAGATCCAACGCCGCAACTGAAAATAAAATGATCAAGCGATCTCATTATAGATTGGAATGTGATGGTAGAAACACTATGATAATCAATGACGAGTGTCATTCTAAAAGCGATCAATTCCATTTATCATGTATGTATTTTCAATGGCGGATGCAGGATTGAAAATAGGGGAGGGACGGCAAACTTTGCCGATTTAAATATGTACTGTAGAGTGGTTTTCAAATTATAAGGGGGCGTCTCATGCGCCTCGTCTGGATGCGTCACTGAATCACATGGGGAAAAAATGTCGTTTGTTTACCAAAATTGGCAGAGGCATTAATGGAAATAGAAAATGAAAAGGGACATTTTGTAATAATTGATCAAAATATTTAAGTTAATACTTTTTGTTTTGCTTTTACCTTTGCTTTTGCCCTGCTGTCTGTAAGTGGCGCCGTCAACATTGACAAGTATTGGGCACAGTCGTAGGCTTGAAACGCTTATGCAACGTTCGGCGCCCAAAAATGTGTTATTCCCGTGTTATGTTCCATCTTTTTCATACATAAAGTAGTACCAGTTGAAATGTAATCAAACTGACAATATTGCATTCTTTGTAACTAAAAAAAAAAAAAAAAAAATCTAAGTTGAAAGTAGCTCAGGGTTCTCTGATATGGATTTCATTATGTATACGTTGGTTCTAAACACTTGTGTGCATAAAGGTGTTATTTCCGTACGTTTACACAGCGATATAATTTTTCATCTTTTCACACATAATGTAGTACCACGTTGAATTGTTATCAAACTGACAATACAGCATTTTCTCGAACTTTAAAATCTTGAATTAAAAGTAGTTCTCTGATTTAAAGTTTGTATTACTATCCACGCACGTGACCTTTCTTAATGTTTCTTTCCTCTCATACAAGGGAGCACTTAAATGTCAGAATTCAGGTTTGTACATGGTCATCAATTTAAGAAGCATCAGAAATAGGTGCTCCATTATGGTCGTTCCTTATAGAGCCCGTCTGATGCTTTCCAAATTCTTTGGAAATCTCTAGGTGGGCAAAGAAAGAAATTGCAAGCAATAACTCGAGAAACGGATGTAACCGCTATTTTGGTCTTCCGTAAATGGAATAAATGGATTTTTGATGGCCAAAGCCTAATTCACGGCCATGCACGTCCAGATACTAATATTTCGGCTACTTACACTTTTACTTTATCCATCGAACTTTGGGCGAGATATTGAAAGTTATTTGTCGTCATAAAATCGAAAGCGTTAGTTTATTTTATGTCAAAATAATATTCGATTTGAAAGAAAGTTCTGCTTGTAGGTGAAGATTTATTTATTTATTTATTTTTTTTAAATTGTTTTATGAAATGAGTGTTAAAGTCACATCTTATGTAATTCTATAATCAGATTCAGCGCCTTTAAATTATCATTTGCCTTACTGACCCTTTGTATTCCATATTAATTTGAAATCTTTTAGCACCAACATAGAAGATAAAAATAATTAAATTTATACAATTTCATTTTAAACAACTGAGGGGGAAAGGCGACATTGGCAGACATAACACATAACAAATTTCAGTAATCTTATGTTTAGTTTTCATTGTTTAAAGATTCGACAGGTCATTCTTTCATTCATTTTAATATTAATTTAACTATTAACCTATGGTCTGTTCGCATTGCCTTATATAATTTGATATTGATGATCAATAATCACTTCAGAGTCTCGTGGACATCCCCTCCCTAACTCAAGCACACGCTCTTTATATGACCAGAGACCTGTAACATGAACGAGGTAGGATCAATCTTACGACTGATTGTAACTCTTAGTACACTGATTACCATAGACTTACGATTGAAATCAATCGTATGATCTATCGTATCTTTTTATGATACAGGGCACAGGTTAATACCACAAACCGAAAAAAAAAAGGAGAAAAGATTTATATTAGCGTGAATGGGAAATCAAAAGTCGATTTGGGGTGCATATCATCATTGCATCATGGGTACTGTCTGCAAACGAAGGTTTGCTGAAAAATGGGGGTTAATAAAATGACGATGATTATTGAGGAGGTGGGGAGAGGGGGGGGGGGTGCTCTCTACGGGTAAATTGGAAAAGAGACTGCACTTTCATGACTGCAGGAAATGAAGGTCCGTTATCTATTCGATCCCCTCAGTCACATTTGAAAGATCAACCCTATACTAGAACTAAATTTCCATTCCCGTTTATGCAAATCCTATGCTGGGTATGGTGACGGTCCCATCAGTGATACAGTGGTGTGACTTGACTCCTCTTGGATGTAGGTTACAACGAGATAGAAAAAGTTGAGCACAATGTTCAAAGGGGATTACTTCTTCCCGCACCAAAAGTTCATTCCATATTCCAATGATGAATTAAATAATAAAAAAAGATACAATAAGAATGATTATAATAACCCATAGTCAAACCCAGGTTATTATTTTTTTATAGAAGGGAGGAGGGGGGGGGGGGGGGGGGGGGGGGTGGTAAAAAGCCTCCTAACTCTTTAATTGATTGCTTTTGTAAGAAATGTCGTGGGGGACAATAATTAAAGTATTAATTATGATTATGATTTGATCTTCTCAGGTTTCCTTTTCATTTAATACATTTGAAAATTTCCTGTACATTTTGAAACGTGGATATAATTGCTATTATAAAAAAGAAGAAAGACAAATCTTCTCCAGTAATACATAATATTATCATGAAAGTGTGCACTTCAGATGGAAATAGTCATGATAGAACCATTTAAAACCTTTCTCGGACTAAATAATTGAATAATCATGCTTCATGCTGCAGAGTTATAACCAAAGCTTTTAGTTGGACAATATTAACCCTATCAAGACCAAGGGGGGGGGGCACAATGTGCCCCCCTACCAAACTTTTATACGCCATTTCTATACGCTTTGCTCATTTTCCCCCAAACTTGGTGACTTTTCCTAAAATTTATTCACGAACATTTTGATACATATTTTGTGGGGATCTGATATTCCGTGTTGCCATGGCAACCATAAATTGACAGCCATGTTTATCAAATTTTTGATCATTTTTTATATACATTGTTTTTAACAATATTTTGGTGTTATAAATAGGGTTTCTTTATTCAAAATAAATTGAATAAACATTTCAAACTGAATACCAATCTTTTTCTTTTGTTTTTGTTTCTTGTTATATTAAAAATGGCGCCAAAACAATAAATATAATAGAAAATATTGAAATATCAATTTATTCACATTTTTAATTTTTGTAAATGAGTTTATCCAATGAAATTCACAGAATATGATTATTACTTATTATACATTCACTTTGCATGCCTAAATAGTGAAAATTAGTACAAAAACAATCATTATTTAATTATTTCAATTAATTACCATAAACGCCCTCTGTTGGTGAAATCAAATTTTTCTTATTTAAGAGCATAGAGCGCCCTCATTTGGCAACCTTGAATATTTCAAATGGACGAATGAACAATGAATGAATCCTAAAACATAATTGTAACAGTTTCCATCTTCAAACCATGATTTTAGGGAGTTAAAATGATTTAATTCACATTTTGTGAATTTTTCTATGTATTTCTTTATTTAAGTGAAAATAGCGCCCCCATATGATGACCTTGAGAAATTTTAGTTGTACCAAATTGTAGAGCTTGAGTTGCTCTATCGTCATGCCAAATATGAAAGCGATTGGTCAAATAATAAAAAAATTATTGGGCCTATGAACCATCAAAATACCTTGGTCTTGATAGGGTTAAGAAGGCTTCATAACACGGATCCAATGATGGAAAAGAGAAAATGCGAGGTAGAAATAATTATTTGTGATAAATATTCGCGCGAACGCTATAATGGGGAGAAAATGCCATTTCTCTTCATACTAGTCCTCCATCTTAGAAAGGTACGACAGAGGGAGCCTATTCATCATCCCTCATTTAGAAACAATATCCTAATAAAAGGAACTTTACCGTTCCAGTGATATGCCCATCATAATACAAAACTCAGGTGTGTAATTTGCTTCATGAATTTTATATCCCGGAATAAAAATAAAGTACATGTAGAGTATAATGTAGGTGTCGACATGAGACCATAATCAAGCACACGTTTGTAGCGATACTAGGAGGAGTATGAAGGAGGGGGGGGGGGGCAGGTCTAGAGGAAGATTGATGATGTTGCCATGGAGACAGCTTTGCTTGTCTCCTAGACCATGTAGACGATCGTTGACTTGAATGTAATGTACAGAAATTCACAATGAGTTAGAACGTTTGTCGAGGTATGTGTACATAGTTGTTTCCGCTTCCCTCTTCTTTACGTGGGTGGAATTCAACTAGGATAGGATGATTTTTATTCAAATTTCACATGTTCAAACGAGTTTGCACATTCATGACTCCTAGTGTCAATATCCCTTCTCATTTCAATGTAAGTTTAGATTCAGACAAGGGGTTTCACGCCGGGTTTGGCGTAGAGTTGCGTAGAGATGCGAATCGTTGCTCAGCGACAACGCCTCAATACGCAACAATACGCCGCGGCGTAAACAAAACGTTCCTACATCGCAACGTCTTGCTCTGCCCTTGTATTGGGAACTTATGGCAATTGTTTATTTGGGGATGTGTTAACGAAACTTGTTAACACCTTTGGGGGAAAATATGAAACAGCTTAATGATTGCTTTCACTGGTAATCTCCACCTGAAAAAAACAACAAAGAAACCAACAATATTATATTAGTATTACTATTAACAAGCAACCCCCCCCCAAAAAAAAAAAAAAAAAAATGGGGGGGGGTCTTTCTCTTTCTCTTTGATTCAGAAATGACAGGGTCAGGTTGTTTACTGCTTTTAGGAGTGAAAATGTTCAAGTCTTCCAGTTCAAATTATGTAAAATGGTCAACAAGACCACAGTCACTGTAAAAAAATAATACAGCAAAGTGATGTCAGCAGAGTCGCCATACAAAAATGTAATTTAAAATAACAGTTTTGCTGTAAATTTCTCTTCTAATAATTAATGAAAGAGAAGAAAATAAATCATTAGAGTTCTATAGCTTACACATTTGGTTAAAACGAAACAAATGTGTTAATCCTGATGTATATTTTGTATTTCTCATGTACTATTATTGCAGGAGAAATTTACAACAAAACTGTTTTTTATAATACGTTTTTTATGGCGACTCTGCTGACAGCAGATTTGCTGTAAAAATACAAATGTTTTTTTTACAGTGTATGGTAATGAATGAAATATAGCAATACACAGTAAAGCTTTTTTTTTCTGGATGTGGCTAAGTAATTTTGACCCACATATTAACTATAGTGTCTGTATGAAATGCATGTGATTCACGGCTTATCAGAAACGAAGACAAATCTCGCAATGTCAAACATTATGTTTACGTCGTAATCCTTTATTTCAGTCGGCAACATTTTCTAGGCCATATTTCTCCTAAATTATATTTCATCAGTCATTCTGTGCGTTTTGTTCATTCTTATTTCCTGTGTTGTCGAGACGAGTGCTAGGATAGCGTAATGGAATAATGGATATTTTGTTTTAAACATTCACTCGCCGCATGAATCTTGTTACCTGTCTAATGGTACACCATCATTCATTACCCTTCAATATTGGTTAATACATCGATTCAACAATTCAGAGTTTAAAAAGACCGACGTGCCAAAAATACTTTATGGGGTTCTTTGAGAAATTCGTTATTATGTAAAAGCATTCACAATCACAATCATTTTTTTTTCTGACAGATTTATATAAGCTTAGGCATTCTCTCTGCAACATAGTCCCCAAACCACTGATTTTAATTAGCACACTGTAAATAATATTCAGTTATGTTCAGCACACGACTACAGTGTTTTCACCTTTTTTTTTCAAACTTATATTTTGCCCAATTGAATGGTACACATTGAAATCATTAATTGCTTTGTGGTCATAATGGGAGGCTGACATTCGACACAAACGATTTAATTGAAATTATCTATATGACTTGATTTTATAATTTCGTTTTTTTTTTCTACAGATGACAAAAATAGTCAAAAGACCTTTTAAATATCGAGCCCTTATCATTCCGTTGTCAATTTTGTAGAAAATAGGAATTTCCTCGACGAATATTTTGTGGTGTCTCATTTCGTGGAGACGGGTTTGAGAGGGATTTGGGAGTATTTTGAGACGGTTTTGAGTCAGTTTTGAGACGGTTTTGAAACTTCTCGCAGAGACGTCTCCGAGATGCTCCTGAGTCCCTGTGACATTTCATGAGTCCGGGGAATCTCAAAACCGTCTAAAAATCCCAAATCCGTCTCCGCGACGGAACACAAAGTATTGGAGACGTCTCCGCGACAAGTTTCAAAACCGTCTCAAAACCGTCTTAAAGTAGTTTCAAATCCGTCTCGAAACCGTCTTCGCGAAGTGAGATACCACCATTAAAATGACAATATTACTTGGGGGTAGATGGTGTAGTTGTTTTTGGTAATATAAAGTGCTGACTCGCGCTAATTTTTGCATCTTTCCCCCGTCAGAAACGGTATATAATATTGTCCATATATCCTATAAATCTAATGAATTTTATCTCAGTCTCGAAGCTGCAGAAATGCTGGGTATGTTCAAGAACGACAAAGCCAGATTATAAGCATCATTTTTTTCCAGAATATGTGGACAAATTGCATAATTGGATCAACAGAACATCGCAACATATTCATTCCGCGTCCTGTCAGTGATATTTCCATTTTATTTAGCGGACATACATACTATACTTACCATCTTCACTGGTCATCTTCTCACTCAAGAAGAGTGACTCAGGAACATCACTCCAATTCATAGCTTCATCAACCCTTCCTCACCTTGTCCGCGTGCCTTAGCGGACATACTATACTCACCATCTTCGCTGGTCATCTTCTCACTCAAGAAGAGTGACTCAGGAACATCACTCCAAGTCATACATGAGTAGCATGGTCCGTAGACTGGTATACAGGCGATTGACCCATTCCCTTTATATGATCTGACCCCTGCAGCCGCACTGTAGCAATCACATTTACCTGTACAGATAAATGGCTTCATCAACCTTTCCCCAACCCTTCTTCACCTTGTCCGCGTTCCCTAGCGGACATGCATATATCTACTCACCATCTTCGCTGCTCATCTTCTCACTCAAGAAGAGTGACTCAGGAACATCGCTCCAATTCATACATGAGTAGCATGGTCCGTAGACAGGTATACAGGCGATTGACCCGTTCCCTTTGTAGGACTTCACTTCTGCCGCCGCATTGTAGCAATCCCATTTACCTGTATAGATTTAAAAAAAAATAGCATATTGATCTTATGAACCCTTTTTAAATTAGAGGGGCACATAACATAGTACACTGTATGTTTTTCATTTTATAAGTAAACAGATAAATAAAAAAATATATGAATAAAATATATGCGATATTTTATATAAACTCATACAAATATAATACCCAAAAATGGGGAAAGAAATATAAGATTCCATCGGGACCTGATTGCTAAACAGGCTCTCTTACCGACTGAGCTATGACAAACCCAATATTAGTGTCCGTCCCAGAAACCCCTTAACTTCCAATGCTGCATGGTCATAATCTATTAAAACATGACATATACCCGAAGGATAATTCAACATGTGGATATATGCAAGGGATCACAGCAAAATGACCCTGCTTTTGCATAAGGGGGGGGGGCGGACACCGTTATCGTGTTTGAAATAATGATTTTCATTGGTCGATGCTCAGTCTTTTCAGCAAAAAACGCATGCACCATTGAACTTGATTTTCAATTGTCATGGGGAGGGGGGGGGGTTAATGTTGAAAAATTAGAACCCATCGATGTTTTCACACCATTATAATTCACAATAATGCATTATGTAAAATGATTCCTCCTGAAGTCTTGTTACTTATATACAAAATAAAAGTTCGACTCCTCTCCCAATTCGATGAGATATGTTTAAATCTTGCCATGAATCTTAGTCAAGGATGTCTGGAACGAGAATCTGTATAAATTTGCACCGCTGACCTAATCATCGCGTACTGTGCCCCAATCTGAAATCGTGGAATCATTTTCATTCTGACATCAACATGATCAATGGTGTTAACACTAGGTATATTTAACCATATCCAAGGTTTGACAGAATTAAATATTCATTATTTCTTATTGTCTCTTCAGTTGCTACCGCTGAGCTTAATTTAACCGTAAGTTTGGGGGAATTGAGTGTATATTGACAATGGACCTCTCAGGTCGACGTGTCTCTTTTGTTCGATTTCATCATTTTAAAAGTATTTTTAATCAAATTTTAATGTTAATTCGCAAAAAGAGGAAATTCAAACAGATTCACTTTCAATGGATAAACATGAATTCTTAATCTAATGAAGACGGAACCCCTTACAAAGAACTGTGGCCTTTTGCAGTTTGCTTTATTTAAAACATTGAAAAGAAAAATGCAAAGACATTATGCGCGATCAATTTTAATCATGAATTTTGACTCTTTTGGATGCAGTTTTGGCCGTCACTATGGTAACGAGCATGCATCCGAAAAGAGAATAAGATGTAGGCTCAGTGAGAATTCATCTATCTCTGAAAATAGAAGGATGAAACATACACTGCGTTGACAAACAAAATCATAACTTGTCACGTACGTTGATTACCAATACAATCTTGCATATCATCTAACGTTCTATATGATGAGTTGCTATTCTCTTTTTTTCTTGAAAAACTAATAAAACTGAACATGGCAGTAATGATAACAAAATGGTATATGGCTTAAAACCATCACATGAAACGTTGTCACAACCATCGTGTTCTATTTCCTCAATTTCAGCACTATAATATCTTCTGACGTTCGATTATTATGATTTTTTTTTCTTGTAAAACTAATAAATTGAACACGGCTGTAATAATAACATAATGGTATATGGTTTAAAACCATCACATGTAACGTTATCACAACCGTCGTGTTCCATTTCCCCATTCCGAGCACAATAATATCCACGATTAGTAAATCACCTCTATTATTCTGGACATACCAAATTAGAATTGACAGGTACGGGAGAATAATCTATAAACCCCTACAAAATGAGATACCCTATACCCTCGAATTGGTGTCGACATAGTAGTCCTAACACATTTAATTCGCTCATTTTGACGCGCGGTATATTAAATTATGAAATGGAATACCATTGGCAGATATTATGTCATCCTCCTACTTGGTACTAACCTCTCATTATATAGGTTAATAGAGAGAACCCCGTCAGTCACTCTCGATTTAACATTATAATGCCCTAGTCACAACTAATCGTACCGTCGCAAGCACGGTTTCTTTTCGGGACACGCACGTAGCATGTAGGACATGTAGGAAGTCTTTTCTTGCAGTATATTTCCTACAGCCGTATCAAAACCGTAGCAATCGCAGAAATTGGCCTACGTGGCTCGTACCTTGGGTAAATTGCCACCTGGTCTTAATCCACTGTGCATAATGCACTTTTGGTCTCATCCCACATGATCTTATTCCATTTGGTCTATAATCGCTTAGAGAAAGCGCTTAGAGAAATGTTTGATAGGCGCTATATAAATATTGAATTATTATTATTATTATTATTAATCACGTCGTCTAATTACCCTTTTGTATAATTGCCAATTGGCCTATTTATCATTTTGTCTTATTCACATTTCGCCATCGAATGCTCATTAGGTCTTATGTGCACTTGGTCTAATACCACTTGGTAAATTCCGCTAACAAACTTGTAATGGACCAAATAATTCATTTGGGAATTAGACAAATTGGAAATTAGACCAAATAAGAATTAGACTAATGTATTCGACCAAGCAAAAATTAGACCAATAGTTAGTAGACAAAATGGGTTTAGCCCATGTGGTGTTAGAAACACAGAGAATTAGACCAACTGCTATTAGATCCAAGTACATATAAACCGTAGCTTGCTAGCGGTTGTGCCCACCGCATAACCGAATTTCTGCTCTGAATTTGCAGGTATGGTCTACTCGAATCGAAGACCTTATTCATGTGTGTGTTCTAGTTCAACAAGAGGTTCAATGAGCCGATAGGGGACTGTGAAGTGCGAACGTGTATTTATATGACCGCTTGGGACCAGTAGTGATAGCATGTATCATTTTCATCACGTCTGATGTTCAAACGAGAGGACAATCCACACCACGTCTACGATCACCTTGAAGGAAAGATCCCAAATGGTGGTATCTCACTTCATGCACTTCGCGAAGACATCTCTGCGACTCGTACAATCAGAGACGTATCCGATACTTGTTTTTCTGTCTGACGGAAGTTTCAAAAACGTCTCAAACCCGTCTCAAAGTAGTCCCAAATCCGTATCAAATCCGTCTCGTGGAAAGAGAGATACCACTAAAAGCGTTCATTAAAAAAAATGGCATTTAGCTCCTGTCTTGGCAACATGTTGCTTGGCGTACAGGTTATATGCGTGAAAGACATGCGTTGGGAACAACACGTTGTATGCGCAATAGGCAACTCTCCATGCCATAGACAATACTGTTGCTCGTTGTAGAAAGTTGCACGTACGACATATTCTGACCACAGAAATACGCAATTCCGAAGAGGAATGGAAAAGAAACACTGCGCGTTACATGCACCCAAGATCAATATTTCAGCGTGTTCATGGTGTTCGGTTACTTTATATTTAAATTGCATGTTTCTTTTTTTTTTTTGAGGAGGAGGAGGTATCCATGAGATCTCGTGTGGGAAGGGGGGGGGGATATGGCCTGCCATGATCAACAGATATTGCCTCCCTTGGACAATAGACCGAATCATACAGTTTAAACGTAATTTAAAAAACAGTTTTGTTGTAAATTTCTACTGTAAGAATTTATCAAAGAAGGAAAAAAAAAAATTAGAGTTCTATAGCGTACGTATTTGGTTAAAATGGAACAATTGTGTTACTCCTGATGTATATTTTGTATTTCTCACATAATTATTTGCAGGAGAAATTTAACAACATAACTGTTTTTTAAATTACACTTTTTTATGGCGACTCTGCTGACAGCAGATTTGCTGTAAAAATACAAATATATATTTTTACCCTACCCTGATTTGTCCACCTCTGATCTTTTGGGTCACCCATTTCCTCGCAACCCCTGATTTCCAAATACATTAGCAGTTTATGACTTATTTTCGATAAATATTTGATCAATGATTTAATATAGTTTAGGACATTATAGCGCAATCGGATAGAGCGCCCGTAAAAAGGTAGCCTTTCTTGCTTTCATGAACGGGAGGTCGTGAGTTCGAAACCCGGCCGAGTCATACCAAAGACTTACAAAAATGGTACCTAAAGTTGCTTGTTAACAACTTAAGGAGCTTGGGGTAATAATAACATCATGCAGGGCCCGCTGGGAGAACAGTTGTCAGAACTTAAGTGGCTACCCTGGGTAAATAAAACGATATATTATTATTATTATTATTATTATTATTATTGGGATGATTTCTATGAAGTGCATTTCCATTAGCCGACCTAAACATTAATGCGCCGAATCATTTTCCAATTTCAAGGTCGCCGGAGAGGAAAATGAAGTTAATGGGGCACTTTGTTTGCTAATCTACCATAATAACGATATAACGAACTGCCTCCATATTCATGTTGACTGAAAGTACATATTTCAGTGTTTCCACTGCTCAGAAAAAAAAACCCCTCGAAATTGGAACCAAAATTACCTGGAATTCAGTGGCATTTCCTGAAATCTTCAATTATGTTTTAAAAGAAACTTCGGACAATCGTAGAGCAAGCTTGAAGTATGCCTAGTAGCCCCTAGTTACCAGAAATGAAAGAATTTTAAGACCTTTTTTTTTTTTGCCTGCGCACCCCCTGAAATAGGAACAAAATCAACCATGCGAGCGCGAAGGTAAGCGAGAGGCGAATAATCCTGTGAATATCACGTCTATTCAAATTTGTTTCACTCAGATATTGTGTACATCTTGATTTTCAGATTTTCCTGAAATTTCCTGGAATTATTTAATTTCCTTAAAATTTCCTTGAAAATGCCTGAATTTCCTAGATAATGCCAAAATTTCCGGAAATTTTCCGAATTTCGGGAAAAGTGGAAACACTGACATATTTTTAAATTTCAGTGGTGAATCCATACGGGGCGAAAGAGGCGTGCGGTCCATCGATTTTTTAATTTTATTTCTTTTAATTTTATTTATTATTATTTTATTTTTTTAGAATCACACATTTAACATACATGTTAACATAACTATACATCTAAAACAATTTTCGTCTGTGTCCCTCCCTTCTTTTAGTGTGTTTATTTGCCATTTGAGCCCCCATTATTTCAAAGTCTTGGATCCACCCCTTTGTGTAGCCTGGTTTTCATGACGTTCATTGTCTTTTTAAAAGAGGGGAAGATTGCAGCATGGTGAGCTTATAAAAATAATATCAAAAATTGGGATCGGCTGTTCTTCATAATGATTCTCAGATAGTTTCTGGAAAAAATATCTCATTCATACTATTTAATGTCGATAATGATTTAGCTTTACTTGCAAATTATATTCTGAAACTGCACAAATATCTTTATTTGAGAGCACTTCGAATGTTAATAGCCGCAGTGGCCTCCATAACTTCGACTCTGTTAACGTAGGCCCCTAAATGTGATTGCCTAAATCGATATTATATTTCCATGATTATCATTTGATGAGAGGGTATGTGGCTTGCTGCAAATCAAAATTGGTCATTACTTTTAAATATGCATATTAGAGTACATAATAATAATAATAATATCTGTCATTCATATCAGTGTGTTCAAATATATGCGTTGTAATGATTTTATTACACAAAAGGGAATGTTCTGATGTGAGGGCATGAAAATTTGCAAATCAACAGCTTATGAATGAATAATAAAAAATAAAAAAAAAAAAAAATCAAATAATTAGATATACATGATCATTTCCAAACAATTATAGTGTTACCGTGTATTTTGATGGAATCATCTACTATAATATGTACAACTACGGTATGTCATTTCACATATGCTTAAAATATGAACACAAATAAAAGAAACGTAATAATAATCAAATGAAACAAAATAGAACATTCGCAAACCTTCGATTACAAATAAAGATTCTTTATGCCTCATGCAATTTTGAAAAGAACTAACAAATACATGCGTTACATGCAAATTAAAATAGTCACAGTGTAAAGCCACAATCTATAATAAATGCTCTTTCAAAAGCTGAACTCACAGTTACGAAAAAAGCCTCAATATTATGTACATTACGACGCCACTATCTAATTAAACTTGGGAAAGAGCGTGACGTGATGTGGTGAGAAAGATTAATAAATAAATCTTTAGACATGACTTGTGGAGCCTGAGCCCTGTAACACAAAGACTTACGATTGATAAAAAAGTTACGATTGTTTTTGTCCTCGGTAGCCTCATCATGGACAAGATGCTCCAAAGTTGATGATCTTAATCCTAACCCTAGCCCTAACCCTAATGTTAATCATATTAAAATCCTAATCCATGACTGTACCTGGTTTCCAAATGAGGCTACCGAAAATAAAGATAAATGGTAACTTTTTATCAATCGTAAGTCTTTATGTTACAGGGCACTGTTCCGATCGATCATGTTAGCCTGAAATGAGTTGTTATACAGGCCATACATTTATAACAGGAAACGAGATTAATTCGGGAGAAAACATAGCCCCAAGGAATAATAATTACTACTCGGTTAAAGCCCCACTGACAGGAGAATTATCAAATAAAGGGAAAGATAGCAGTGCCTTATGTCACAGGATTACACCTAGATTTTTCTCCGACGAGACTGACTAGTAGTAGCCAATCAGAAGTGTATGTGTGTGTGTGTGTGAGGGGGGGGGGGGGCAACAGGAGGTAGCAAAACTTTAGCTACGCCCTACAATTTATCTTTTTTTTCTGGCTGCCCCCCTTATTTTCAAATTCTGGAGCTGCGGCAAAGCAAAGTATATGGTAAATAACAGTAGCCAGGATTTACGAGAACGAAGCATATATTTTTTCATAACTATGTTTAAAAGCAATTCCATGGTTTGCCTCAATTTCGACTCCATCTCTTTCATAAACCGGGCTACGCAAACATTAGCTAGCCGCCTTTCGTGATGTAATGAAAGAAATAGTTAAAATACATCTCTCGTAACCAGGAATTTACATGCAATGTGACTTCAATTCCCATTTCATCTTTCTCGCTCTTCTAATATCAGCCATTCCTTGTTTTGTCGGTTCTTACAAAATGCAATTTCACCATTAAGTAATAAAGAGACATGCCCAAGTCACAATTATATGCGACGTACATTATTTCTTAACACATCTTTGAAAATTTACATACATATTTGTTAAAAATTGGTATATATTGATGATATTAAGTACCTTCTGGAAAATACAAGATTTGAACTCGTGGCACATTTTACAAAACACTGTTAAATTTCATATACATTTTATTTGCACATGTTATAAAAAAAAGTGTATGGAAATTGTTGAGATAAAAGGAAGAAATACATCATATGCGAAATTCAAAAGTTAATACAAATAAGATAATTTTGAATAATTATTGATCTGTTGACTTGTATGTTATATTCAGTTATCTCGTGAATATTCATTTATTCGTTCACTTACCTCAATAATATTAATTCATCTGTTCATTTATCTCAAGATTAATAAACTACCCGTTCACTTATATCTCGTGAATATTCATTTATCGGTTGACTTTTCTCATGAAAATTAATTTACCTGTCTCACTTATCTCATGAATATTCCTTTATCTGTTTACCTATTTCATAAATATTCATTTATTTGTTCACTTATCTCTTGAATATTCATTTTTCCGTTGAATATTAAATCATATACACGCTTATCTCATTCATATTCATTTATCTTACCTCGTGCTATTCCAATGTAGAATGCTACTAGGAGAAGGCAGCAGATAACTCGGGATAGCATTGGTAATGCTTCAAAAGAAAGCAGCGATTGCAGCAAATATTACAGTCCTCGTAATGTCCACAGTCAGACAATCTTTGCACAGTGTCAATGCATCATGGTAGCTGGAAGAATAGAAAACAATGAAATTTGATGTTATGTAAATAGTTGTAGTAATTGTCACTCGACTATTAAAAATTAATGCAACATTGCTCGTGTATACCTGACAAAAAGACATATTTATGTGAATACAAAGTGAAGTTGATATTTGTGGGAGCCACGAAGACAATGGTGGAGCCAGGATTTAATAATAGGGGGCGCCCCAATAGAGGAGGGGGCGCCGACTAAAATGTTTTTATTTTAACAATCAATCAATGAGGGGTTTTCAAATAATGGGGGAAGGTCCCCTGTACGTGCCCCGCTGAGAAGAAAAATAGCTTTGACAACAAGATTGATATTAACAGCCAAGATCTCTTACAAAATGTTCCTCTGAGGAGAAAGATAGGACCATGATCGCGTTTAACAAACCCCCGTATTTTACCAACCAATTTTGCAAATTTATTATCGAACGTGCATTCTCGAGCATTTAAGACACAATGCACAATTCTCTCTCATCTATTAATATGTCCTATTAGCTTTAAAAACAGTACATGGTACATTGAATATAATATTGCTCATAACATTTGTGAAAGACTGCAGACTATCTATCCATTGTATGATTTGCTGTGTTAGCTCACTCTAATTTTATGCACCAACGTAATACACTGATACAAAAAATATGGGAAAAACAGCCATGACAATATTAGCTTTGGCATCATATTTTACGTAGCTACGAAATAAGCTTTCAAGAACCTGCATTAAATAAGTAACACGTTTATGATTTTAAAAATCGCTAAAAGTGAACGTCATGATTTAAGATTTACACTGTATCTGACATATTTTGTCAGGGGTGCATACAAATCACGATGATGGGTATAGGCAATTTGTTTTGCCCGATTATAAAGAAATGTTATCATGATAAAGAAAAGGTCTTGAGAGTGTAGGCTTGTCATAATATCGTTACTATTATGTTTTCTTTAGTATTCCAAAATAACTTCTAATTCAAAACATATTACATTTCCATTACAATTCCATTTGGGAGCTCTGATGTTCGCAAACTATGATGTGAATTACCTGTCTGGACAAAGAATACAAAATACGGTACAATGAGGCACTTTCAAAAAAATTAGGGAGAGTGCTCTTCAATTCGCGATCCACCTATGAAAGGAGATGTATTCTGATCACAATGTAATTTCCATTTGATTGGAAGTGATGATAATTTTTATATAGGATTTCCCACTCAGTTTCGGAAGTTCGTCACTCCATTCGATAATCAGTTCATTCAAATTCCCAAAATATTTCTACTGCGTCAAATTCATCATTCAAATTCCAACTTAGTTCCTTCGCTTTGGTATTAAAAGTCTTCAAATCAAAATCCCCCTCAAAGGCAATCAAATTAGTAAATCGGATGGAATGCGTGCGATTCCGCAATCAAATCCGCGATGAGGCAATCAACTTTGGCATTGGTTTAATCAAGTTGGTATACAAATTGGCAAATCGTTTTGAACTCTCGGTCACTTTCGAATTAAACATTTCAAATAGCGATTTCTTTCTTTTTAAAGCTCTAGATCTGTTCCTTTTTTTTTAAGTTCTGGTTAATTACTTTAGAATAAAATATCAAAGATCATTATGGCACCCCTAAGTTTAAGGTCAATCTGGCGCCTCTCAGCTTCAGGTCGATTTGGCGCCCCTGTATCTATCATCGAATTAACGCCAATATGTCGCCCCAAAAGTTTCAGATCACTTTGGCGCCCCTGTGTTTTAAATCAATTTGGCGCACCTAATTCAAGATCAAAGTAGCGCCCAACTTAATTTAAGATCCTATATGGTTTAGGCCAATTTGGAGCCCCCTCAGTTAAAGATAACTATGGCGCCATTAAATTCAAAATCAATTTTGCGCCCCCTAAATTTAAGATCGGAGTGGCTCCCCCTTAAAGTTTAAGATCAGTATGGCGCCCCTAATTTTAAGGTTTATTTGGCGCCCCTTAGTTTAAAGTTGATTTGGCGCCCCCTAAATTTAAGATAGAATTGGCGACCATTATGACGCCCTTTTTTTCCTTTGTTTCCTTTCCCCCTTCCCGCTCTTTTTCCCTTTCTCATTTTTTTTCTTCAAAGATTTCTCTTTCTCCTGTTTTGGCGCCCCTGTTCGCCTACCCCCTGTCCGCCTACCCCCCCCCCCGAATGCGCGCATGAATTAATTTGTTATAGTAAATAGTGGTAGTATTTTAAGAGTTGTGATTGGTTGAAATGATGTCACGTGTCATTCACGTTTTTGTTATATTGAACGGTTTTTGTTATAATTGAACGGTTTTTTTGTTATATTGAACGGTTTCAATCCCGTGTTAAAATGAATGGTGAAATGAGGGTGGATAAGTTACTTGTCAGAACCTGCTTTTATTTTCCGCATGGATGGGTCATGTCTGGGGGCTGTTCTTTTTTTAATGGGGGCTATTTTTTTAGTGGGGGCTTTTTGCGAGGGGCATTTTTTTTTTTTTTGGTGGGGGCGGACATTTTTTTTTATTTAAATTTTTTTTTTTTTTTTTTAGAAATGTCAATTAAAAAATAAAAAATGGGGGTGCCCAAAAAAATTTGGGGGCCGATTTTTTTTTTTTTTTTTTTTTTTTTTTTTTTTTTTTTTAAATATCACATTAAAAAAAAAAAAAAAATGGGGGGGGCCCAAAAAAAATGGGGCCAATTTTTTTTTTTTTTTTTTTTTTTTTTTTTGTATAGAAACTTCATTTAACACAAAAAAAAAAAAAAAAAAAAAAAAAAAAAAAATGGGGGGGGCGCTCAAAAAAATTTGGGGCCGGTTTTTTTTTTTATGGCCCCAATTTTTTTGGGGGGAGGGGCATGTATTTTTTTTATTATTTTTTCTAGGCCTATTATTATTATTTCAAATTTAGAAGAAAATAACATGGGTGGGCCATGAGGGGGGGGGGGCGGCTGATTTTAGGGGGCTATTTACTATAATAAATAGTGCATGCTCTATTAATGCAACATTACTCACTATGTGAACTCCAAATACTAAATTATCCTCGTGCACCTCTATTTCACCTCGGCCTACGGCCTCGGTCAAATAAAGGTGCCCTCGGGATAATTTAGTATTTGTCGTGCACATAATCTAGTATGTTGCATGGTAGAGCATGCACTATTTATATAATGTGGAAGAGTTTTTGTGTGTTGACTATGTAATTAGGCAAAATTGTTACCTGAGTAAAAAGAGAAAATGTAGGGGAAAAAATAATTTCATGAACTAATTAATAAATGGAAAAATGTATATCATCATATGCCGTAATATAAGGTACATACTCATTTACGACTGCTGCTAATAGCAATTCGCAAACATTTGATGAAAAAAAATTATATGATTAAGAACAAAAACATTTCCTGCAGCTATAAATTTAAGTCCTAATTTGAATGCTAATTACTGTAAGTTGAAATCTTGGAATGAATTTAAATGCCGCTTATGGCGGTATTGCGCAATCATAACAGCGTCTCTGCTAAACTGAATTACTGTTTTAGGTATATAGCGCACTTAATCGGAATTTGAACAAATGAAACATGTAATTGATTGCTGGAAAAGGGAATATGATCTCCGGAAAATCGACTGAAAGCTAAATCGTCCTAACTTGAATGAACCACTTATCAAATTGAGTGACGAGCTTCTGAAACTGACTAGGAAATCCTATATTTTGTTTCAATCTTCTTTCAATGGGAATCGCAATATTGGAAGTGATTTATTATCATAACATCAATATACCATCATTTTCCCCATGATTACACGAAAATATCAACATGGTTGCTGTTATTTTTGTTGAGAGTATGCGCAGTTTGTTTGTCACATTATTACAAAATAATCCACAGAAAAAAATACAACCACAAAATATTGACTGAAGAAACTGAGGAAAAGAGAAGTAGAAATCAGGGATTGCATCAAGCAAGGGAAAACAATCCAGGGGGAAGCACAGAGAGAACAGGCAGAGGGGGCGCATGTCCACCTATAGCAGTGGCGTCGGAAAGCTTTGAGGAGACAAACGATTGGAGGGGCAAGCCATTGTTAATGCGGCGGTCACAACTCGTCGTAGGCTACGGGGTACGTGCCATCGACGTAGCCTGAGTTGCCTGTGCAATGCAAGCACAGGTCCTGGGTCAACTTCTGCGATTCCTGCGTTTCTGTAGTAAGGGTATTGTAAAAACTTTCTGCACGTCGTACATGCATTGCACCTGCAAGGTACCTCCGCTGCACGAATTTTCTACGAAATCCATCGTAGGGAGTTGCACGTCGAAGGTACGGCGAGTTGTGACCGCCGCATAACACACAACCGCCGCCCTGCGATCTTTTGTCTCCTCAGAGCTTTCCGACGCCACAGCCACCTAGCAACAAAAAAATAAGTCATAAGTAATGAGTAAAATCCATGCACAATAGGTTTGCAACGCAGCACTATGTCCCTGAAAGCGATGGACCTCCCCGATGGTAGGCTCATGAAAACAAGACGTGGCTGAATATACTGGATTTATCTCGTGATGTAAAGGATGAAACGAGTACGTCTTATCCAGGGTTGTCTAAATCCGACGGGACACCATATTATCAAGACGGCGTTTCCCTAGGGCGCACACCAAACACCAGTCACCGTATGTTTGATGAGTCTTCATCGTCATACCAACACACCCCAATCTGCTTTGTGGCGACATCGTCCATGACCTTGAGACTCAAGGTCAAATTGAACAAGTTTCATTCACATAAGAAAATATGAATTAGCATGACATGTAATAATCTTGTCTTTGGGCAGTTTCAATGGAGGAGTCTATCGAAAATTAGCAACAGAATTGTGGCGCGCTCGCCTGTGCATCGCGATTAGCCATTTGGCGCCAAATTTTCCAAGCGTGTATTGTTAGATCCAATAGATATAACGGATTACAAGCACTGCTTCAAATGGATTTCATACAACAAACAGACACCTTTTAAACTTACTTTATACAGAGTTAATGTTGATATTCCTCTCGGGGGTACCGAATCAAAAGAATCATTGAGACTCTACTCGTCATCGAAATCACTGATATCTTGATTCCACAATCGTTTTCATTTCTTTCTCTCTATTCATCAAGTTCTCTCTCTTTTTACAAATCTACCTCTTTTATTCTTATTCTGGATTATTTACCTTCGTTCAGGGGAAACAAACTATTTACAAAAAAAATCGCAAGACTTTGGGTCAGACAAGAATCACATGAGACTTTCAAATTAATAATCCGTCTCATTGATAAAATAAAAATGTTAACAATTTACATGTATTATGCATGTAATGGTGTTTAGAAAATTAAAATTTTAGGAGAAATAGAATTTCATAATATTAAAGAATTTGAAAGACGTAGTGGATCAATGGCATCACCAGCCTGCACACTGTAAAAAATAACTGTAAATTAACATGTTCTTTGGCTTGTAAAAATACAGCTTTTGGTCGTTTTTTAAATTTTACGATATTTTTCTCGTAAAATGGCAGGAAAATTGTAGTTTTCTAGGAAGTCGTCTTGATTTTACAGTTACTAGCTCATGCAACTGTCAATAAACAGGAATGGCATATTCATACAACCTTTCCTGCTCGTTTACGAATTATTCCCTTAATTTCAGTTTCCATAACTAACTTTCTTGTCAAAAAACAGCAAGTTCTTTCTAAAAACAAATATTATTGTTAATAAACAAGTTTCTCGTATATCAACGAGCTTCCTTGTTCATAGACTTGTATATTTTTGAAATCATTACGAGAGTTTTCCTGTCAAAAAGACAATTTTCTTTGTTCAACAAAGGAAGAAGAAACATAACTACTACAAATCAGTTTTCTTGTATCCTGCAATGATGTTCCTGTTAATTTACAACCTTTATCTTATTTATAGTTCATTATGTGGATCATGAATATTCATTAATATGACTGGAAGTGCTTCAAACGTGGATCGTTGCACTAACCATGGAAAATGTCATCTTACATAGGGTTGGGTATATAAGGCTAACAACTTTCATCGAAGTTGTCAAAGATTAGGTGTAGGATTTAGGATTAGGATTTAGGTGTAGGATTTAGGATTAATATTTAGGATTAAGGACATGATTAGGCATGAATGGTCAATCCCGTATAATGTTGGATAATGTTCTTTTTGTTTCAAAATACTATTACATGATAAAAACAGGAAAAGACTGTAAATTTACAGGGGTGTAAATTTACAAGGTGGTCAATAACGGGAACCTGTAAATTTACATTATCTGTAAAATAACTACTGGAAGCTGTGCAAAAATGGGCACTCGTGGCGTCCCGACTGCCAGGAACTTTCCTGTTAAAAAACGGTGAAATTTTTTACAGTGTGCTCATTAATTATGCCTAATTACGAATGACGCTATGCACAGAACTGATTCATCGAAAAAAAATGCAAAACTCATAACTTTTTCATTTTATTCCGATTTTGACGAAATTTTCAGACCCTCCTTAATATAATATCACCCGTCGTAGCTTGGCTACTCTGATACAACAGACAAGGAAAATGATAAAGGAAACTTTGTTCCATTGAAGTGTTTCCTCCTTTAGGTCATGCGAAAAATCATTGGCATGGGATGCCCATGTTGCGTGTTAATCGTAGCTGTCACAATCAGTCAAGTGAGAGTTTATTATTCAGAATTGTTACCTTAACCTCTGTGATGTGACATGTTATCAATATGCTGTTTTTTCATCCCATGCACCAATAAATGAAGAGTTTACATGCAAAAGGGACTACATCCACTTTTATAACTTTAGAGGAAATGAGATTTTTTTTTTTTTTTTTTTTTTTTTTTTTTTTTTTTTTTTTTTTTTTTTTTTTTTACCAGACCAAGTACACGCGGTTAGGGATAAAGGGAAATTACCAAATGCGTTTGAGTATATGAATATAAAAAAAGGCCCAAGTCCAATATTTGGCGAAATTGAGTTAACTATGGGAAATTGTTCCTAATACAATGACTCATCTTGTGTATAAATGATGAATCTGAAAACGTCTCAGAAATGCCTTAAATAGAGAAAAAAATCTGGTATAAATGTAGGAAAGCCCAAGTCCCGGACTTGGGCTTTTCTTACATTAATATCATAGCGCCCTCTTTCATTACAGATTGTGTTATTTAGGTATTATTATACCCTGTGTGTGTGTGTCAGAGGGTGTGTGAGGGGTGTTTGGGAGGGTGTGAGTCCATATAAAAAAATAGCTCCTCAAAAATAGAAGAAAAAAAAAAATCCTATGCTGATGTGCGTGTGTGGATGTGGAGCATGCAGGGACAGATTCAGGATTGATGTTTTCTTACAAAATTCGCTCACAACACAAATAAAGTTTTACTTTTTTGAGAATTTTTCCCCCAAAATCACTGGCAAGCAATAAAATGAAAAATTCTGCGCAATTACAAAAGCATTTTACCTCAAAAATCTCTGGCAAGCATGAAATAAAGGTCCTTGCTAAAGAAAAGTTCTCACTCCATTTACACCCCATACCTGAGCTTAAGTGGGGACAACCTCTGTATTCTTGTTTTTCTATTTAATTTAAAAAAAAAGAAAAAAAAGAGAGGACCATACCCACCCCCCACCCCCCCCCCATTCTTGAACTATTGTTTGTGTGCTTAAGACTTCTTGGTGTCATGATGGAGAAGGGGAATGTAAAACATGAATGATACGTCATTTTGCAAACTCTGTTGTTTTCTTTTTTTTAATTTTTTTTTTATTGTTTGCAACACATACCGGGTACATATGTCCTCACATTTCACACCCACACCCACACCCGCCCGCTCATCCCAAAACATATCAGCTATGAAAAAACCTAAAATACAAAAAGATAAGGGGCACTTTTTGTCTGATATATAAAACAAATCTCTTGTGTATCATTTTTATACATTCAGTACTACATAATTCTACCATTTATATGAATGTAAGAATGACCCAAGTCCATATGATTCTAAAAACGGCCCAAGTCCACCAGACAAAAAGCCCCGCCCACAAGTAACGTGAATATTAATGTTAATAAAAAAAATGTACACTTAAATTTGTTTTATGATGTTCTCTGATATCTTTTGGCAAATATACTTTAATTGCCCAAATTAAAAAAATAATCATTTTTTTTTTCGATTTTCTCGAAATGACCTACTATGGACTTGGGCCTTTTTTATATTCATATACTCGTTTTCTTACAGTTGCAATCAACAATAAAGAAAATCCTTTGGTTCAAAGACGGGTACGTTCATGAACAATGGCCTGATGTCACTAACTAAATTTTCATCAAAAGTGGATTTAGTCCCTTTTGCATGTAAGCTCTTCAAATATTCATCAAGTATTCGTCTGAAAAGGTCTTCTTAGGTTGAACAGACAGAAACATGCATTCGCACACTTTAGAACAAGAAACGGATAAAAAGAACGCTTGATGGCGGAGAGAACAGAATAAGATCGATACTTGTTAAGAAAGGCGGGAGTTATTCAGAAATTTCATGACATGTGACGTCACTCAACATCTGCGCAGCTGCGTAATCATTTTGAGGCATTCATGCGCAGATTGCTTAGTAACGGATGAGTTGATTGGCTTGCTAGAATCAGTCCAGTGGAGAAGGTGTCCAGCGACAAATGATGACATAATATCCCCCTTTTATAGGCTACGTGACCGTGAGTAGCAAAAAATATAATTGAATCATGAGAAATATGAGAATGGGTGGGTGTGTATGTGTTTGTGTGTGTGATTGTGTGTGTGTGAGTGAGGGTGTATTAGTATGGGTTTGTAGGTTTCTGTATAAACACAAAAGTCACATTTTTAAAATTCATTTTTGTTTAATCTTCACCCACAAATAAAATGGGCATAAAAAATGCTTGGAGGATTTCTTTTCGAAAAAATCATAAACCACTAGGTAGATGATTTCACTTAAAACAAGACAATTTCAAAATGATGGTACATTTTTTTTTTACTTAATCCGTAAACAGGGCTTTGTAATAGAACTTTGATCTTATAACTGATCGTGTATGCTAAAAAAAAATCCCTGAACAAATAGATATTAATTATTAAAACAATTATCATCTCCCTGGCGTGACTAAACATTGGACATGTTTAATAAGTTTGATCTTCTACACAAGTAAACGTCCATTATTTACATAAAGTGAAAAGGGGAAAATCCAGACACGGTTAAGCAGAGGCCAGGACAAATAAAGCATTTCTTCACTAATTCTACCAAACATTTCAACTCGTTTTATTCTATTTTTAACCTATTTATGTAGGAAATCCTCTCATACAACGTGTGTATGTGGTATTCAATTATAGTTTAAATATTTTTACTTGGTATATTTTGCTTCTGTAAAACAAAAGTTAAAAGCTCTTATTAACATCTTTAGAATGTAATACAAGAAACATATAATTTCTTCATTGAAATTGGAATAAACATTTGTGATATACAACGATATAGGTTAGAAGTATCGAATGTTGCAGGTACGACACGCAGAAGGGTTTTTACGATATACTTCTTAAATAACATTAAAAATCACAGAAATAAGATCACAACCACTGACGACAGCAACATGCTAAACGAGATTGAGATTTAAACAATGTAGGAGAAAGTCTGAATCAAAAAAATAATTTTGAAATACTAAACGCTATTACCTCGTTGGGATTGATCTTCATACTATAGTACATTTTTAGAACCATATATATATATTGATACAAACTCTGGCAGGTTGCGATGCCTTTCATGCCTACATACAATCTACGTCATCACAGATAAGAGTATTTCGAGTACGCCAAACACAAATACTAAAACCCTCATAATCAATAAATAATAAATCGTATGTCAATGATTAATCCTCATTTTGAATATCTTGTGATCCAAATCATAGACTTTGGACAAACCAATAACTACAAATATTTGATAATTATTTATACGTGGAAGGGAAGAGGAGGGAAATAGTTAATCAATCGCGTATGTATGATAATCTAGCCTTACGTATAAGTGGAAGGGGAATCATTTATTGATGAGCGGGTTGATACTTGTCGTGTTTTGTACGTTCATGCGTAATTGAGCGTAGGCTGAGAGTTCGATATTTCATAACCTTGGATTTATCTGACTTGGTCATATTTTGCTTTCTATACCAATTATGTTGTACCTTTCTTGTATGAATGAGTGATCTATGGGTTCCCATGACTGAAAATTTTTGTCTCGAATACTTGGAGAAATATACCGGAATCGTCTTAAATAACTTGTGTATACTATTTAATGCGTATGGGGAAAAATCAAGAGATTTGTCTAGAGGAGCAAAAACTCGCTCATTATAGCCCCTATTTTGGGGTGAATAGGCCTCCAGCATTAAGACATTGAAGATTGGAAGATGGAAAAACATTATGGGCTAACAACGGCACCTCTTCGTTTTCATAAAGTGAAAGGTCACAAAAAGATCATTAAACAACTATTGGATACTGGAGGAAACATCAACAAGGAAGACAAGGATGGTCAAACGCCTCTCCATCTTGCATCACGTCACGGCTATCTCGACATTGTTAAATACTTAGTAGATAGTGGAGCAGACGTGGACACGATATCCGGCGATGGGAAGACACCGCTTCAGTTTGCTTCATATAATGGTCATTTAGATATTGTTGAGTACCTGTTATCGAAAGGAGCAGAGGTGGATAATAGACCTATTCATCACCCAAAACAAACACTTTTAGACTGGGCTTTGAATAATAACCGCATACATATTGCTAAATGTCTTCGGAATAAAGGCAAGAAAGAGAACACAGCATCCGATTTCGGAAAGACAGATCTAAAGCAGTCTTCTATTAATGACTATTTGGATATCGCTCAATATAAAGGGAACTTGAAGGAAGTTGACCAGAAACAAACTGTTAATTATGGATGGACACCCCTTCTTTTAGCTTCTACACATGGTCACCTGGACATCGCTCACTGTCTTGTGGATAAAGGAGCAAACGTGAATAAGGATACCAATGGCAGACATACACCTCTTTACATAGCTTCACAAAATGGTCACCTGGATATCGTCCAATATCTTGTGAATAAAGGAACAGACATAGATCAGGTTAACAGGGGTGGAATTGCACCTCTTCACATAACTTCTAAAAAGGGTCACTTGGGCATCGTTCAATATCTTGTGAATAAAGGAGCAAACGTGAACAAGGCTACCAATGAAGGATTTACACCTCTTTACATAGCTTCACAAGAAGGTCAGCTAGATATCGTTCAATATCTTGTGGAGAATGGGGCAGATGTTAATAAGGCGAATAATGACGGATTTACACCACTTTATATAGCTGCAGAAGATGGTCGCATAGATATCGTTCAATATCTCGTGGAAAAAGGAGCAGCCGTTAATGCGGCTATCAGGGGCGGATATACACCTCTTCACATAGCTTTACTAATTGGTGAATTGGATATTGTTCGATATCTGCTGGATAAAGGGGCAGATGTGAATAAGGCGAACAATGGCGGATTTACACCTCTTTTCATAGCTTCACAGGAAGGTCACCTAGATATCATCCAATCTTTAATAAATAAGGGAGCAGACGTAGATAGGTGTAGCAATGATGGTCGTACACCTCTTCAAATAGCTTTACTGATAGGTAAATTGGATGTCGTCCGATGTCTTGTGGATAAAGGAGCAGACGTGAATAAGGCGAACAAAGAGGGGTTAACATCTCTTTACATGGCTTCACAAAAAGGTCACCTGGATATAGTTCGCTATTTGGTGGATAACGGAGCAAACGTAGATCAGGCTAGTAAAGGTGAAATTACACCTTTATACATTGCTTCTGAACATGGTCACCTGGATATCGTTCGATATCTTGTGGATAAAGGAGCAGAGGTAAATCAGGCTAGTAAAGGCGAAATTACACCTTTATACATTGCTTCTAAGCATGATCACCTGGATATTGTTCGATATCTTGTGGATAACGGAGCAGACGTAGATCAGGCTGGTAAATGTGGAATTACACCTTTATACATTGCTTCTGAACATGGTCACCTGGATATTGTTCGATATCTTGTGGATAACGGAGCAGACGTAGATCAGGCTAGTAAATGCGGAATTACACCTTTATACATTGCTTCTAAGCATGATCACCTGGATATTGTTCGGTATCTTGTGGATGAAGGAGCAGACGTGGATCAGGCTAGCAATGAGGGAATTACACCTTTATACATTACCTCTAAAAATGGTCACCGGGATATCGTTCAATATTTGGTGGATAAAGGAGCAGACGTAGATTTGACTTGTAAGGGCGGAATTACACTTTTATACATAGCGTCACAATACGGTCACCTGAATATCGTTCAATATCTTTTGGAAAAAAGAGCAGACATTAACAAGGCTACCAATGACGGATTTACACCTCTTTACATAGCTTCACAAGAAGGTCACCTAGATATCATCCAATATCTAATCAATAAGGGAGCAGACGTAGATAGGTGTAGCAATGATGGTCGTACACCTCTTCAAATAGCTTTACTGATAGGTAAATTGGATGTCGTCCGATGTCTTGTGGATAAAGGAGCAGACGTGAATAAGGCAAACAAAGAGGGGTTAACATCTCTTTACAAGGCTTTACAAGAAGGTCACCTGGATATTGTTCGATATCTTGTGGATAAAGGAGCAGACGTAGATCGGGCCAGTAAAGGCGGAATTACACCTTTATACATTGCTTCTGAGCATGGTCACCTGGATATCGCTCGATATCTTGTGGATGAAGGGGCAGACGTGGATCAGGCTAGCAATGAGGGAATTACACCTTTATACATTGCTTCTGAACATGGTCACCTGGATATTGTTCGATATCTAGTGGATAAAGGAGCAGACATGAGTAAGGCAGACAATAGCGGACTTACACCTCTTTACAAAGCTTCACAAGAAGGTCACCTAAATATCGGCCAGTATCTCATTGATAAAGGAGCAAACGTAAACCAGGCTAACAGTGACGGATTTACACCTCTTTACATGGCTACACAATGTTGTCACCTGGATATCGTTAAATATCTTGTCGATAAAGGAGCAGACGTGAATCAATCAAACAATGGTGGATTTACTCCTCTTCACGTATCTTCACAAAAGACAGACAAGAGCGGATTTGTGTTTCTTTGCATACGTTCACATAAAGGCCACCTTGATAACGTTCAATATCTTGTGGATAAGGGAGCAGACATACATCAGGCTAGTAATGGCGGAATTACACCTCTTTACATGGCTTCACAATATGGTCGCCTGGACATCGTTATATATCTTGTGGATAAAGGAGCAGACGTGAATAAGGCAGACAATGACGAAATTACACCTCTTTACAGAGCTTCAAATTACGGTCACATTGATATCGTCCAATATCTTGTGGAGAAAGGGGCAGACGTAAATCACACGGTCAACACCGGATGTACATCGCTTTACATAGCTTCACTAGCAGGTTACATGGATATCGTTCAATATCTTGTGGACAAGGAAGCAGACATGAATAAGGCGAACAATGATGGGTTAACACCTCTTCACATAGCTTCACAAAATGGTCATCTTGATATCGCTCAATATCTTGTTGATAAAGGAGGAGTTGTAGATCAGGCTAGTAATGATGGAATTACACCTCTTTACATGGCTTCACAAAACGGTCACCTGAGTGTCGTTCAGTATCTTTTGGAGAAAGGAGCAGACCTGAACAAGAATAACAATGACGGGTTAACACCTCTTCACATAGCTTCACTTAAAGGTCATCTGGCTATCGTTCAATATCTTGTCGATAAAGAAGCAGATATAAATCAGGCTTGCATTGGTGGATTTACACCACTTCATGTAGCTTCACTAAATGGTCATCTTGGCATTGTCAAATATCTTGTTGACAAAGGAGCAGACATTGATCAGGCTGGTAAACGAGGATTTACACCACTTCATATAGCTTCTGAAAAGGGTCACCTAGATATCATCCAGTATTTAATAAATAAGGGAGCAGACATAGATAAGTCTAGATATGATGGTCGTACACCTCTTCAAACAGCTTTACTGATTGGTAAATTGGATATCGTTCGCTATCTTGTGGATAAAGGAGCTGACCTGAAGAGGACAGACAATCGCGGAAGTTCCCCTCTTTACATTACCTCATATAAAGGTCACCTAGATATCATTCGATATCTTGTTGATAAGGGAGCAGACGTAGATCATGCTAACAATTATGGATTTACTTCTCTTTACATAGCTTCACTAAAAGGTCACCTGGATATCGTTCGATATCTGGTGGAGAAAGGAGCAGACGTAGATCAGGCTAGTAAAGGCGGATCTTCCCCTCTTTACATGGCTTCACAAATGGGTCACCTCAATATCGTTCAATATCTTATGGAGAATGGAGCGGACGTGAATAAAGCAGACATTGGCAGATTTACACCTCTTTACATGGCCTCAAAAAGGGGTCACCTGGATATCGTTCAACATCTTGTTGATAAAGGAGCAGACGTAAATCAGGCTAGCAGTGACATAGTATTTACATCTCTTTACATTGCTTCACAAGAAGGTCACCTAGATATCGTTCAATATCTGGTCGAAAAAGGAGCAGACATAGATCAGGATACCATTGACGGATTTACACCTCTTTACATAGCTTCACGAAAGGGCCGGCTAAATATTGTTCAATATCTTTTAGAGAAAGGAGCAGACAAGAATAAGGCTGACAATGACGGGCATACACCCCTCGAAATAGCTTCCCTAAAGGGTCACCAGCAAATCGTTCGCTTTCTTGGCGCAGACAACTCACCACCTGGCATAATTTCACGAAAAGGTACACGTTCACTTAAATCAGTTATAATTTTCATAGCTGCGTTTGTGCATCTACAAGTACCGACAATTCAGTTAATGATATATCGCAAATTAATCTAAATCCAGCCTTAACATTGTTAATCACAGGCTTCAAGTATGTTGTATTTTATCGAGAAATACATCGTTTGAACCGTACTAAAAAAAAACGGATGACTTAAAAAAAAAAACACACACACACACAAAAAACACAATATTGATATACAAGTAAATATTGTTTCTGTCGACAGACAAGATCGCTAGAAAATTTTGTTACAAAATGCAATGGATTTCAAATTAGTGAAAATGTCCAGTTGAATAGTAATGTTAAAATTTAACATTGACATGTACCAACTGATGTAAACTCATCATTTATCAACTAGGAGAGGTTCTACCGCAGAGCTACCATATTGACTCTGGAAGTGAAGATGTATCCAAGAACGTCTTCACTTCTATCATTTATTTTGATGCAGACAAATCTTCTGCCACAATGTCTCGAAAAGGTACACGTTCACTTTATTACGTTTTCGTCACTGCCGTCATTTTGTGTACAAATATTACATTTCGGATAATGGGGTATCGGAAATTAAGCTGAATCTAGCCAAATCTAGCCTTGTTAGTCACAAGCTATATTTTTGGGGGTGTTTTTTATCATTTGAAACCTCTACCCCCTTTAGACGCATCCGTGGGTGAGGTGAAAATGGATCAAAACGAGCCTCACAAAGGGATCGAGTTCTCTTCTGAGATGTCAAGGATCATTCGACTTGAAGAGTACCACATTGAAGTTAACATTCCATCAGTTTCATCCCGCATTCATGAGGATATCACTGTACAGGCAAATACGGAGGTTCCTTCTGAAATGGTTCTGAAGGAAGGAGAAACAATCATCTCAGTTGGTCTCAAGTTCTCACCGTCTGGTCTGAGGTTCAGCACGCCTGTGAAGGTCAGTTTACCACACTGTGCTATCTTTGCAAGACCAACAAAAGCTCAAGTGATCCTCTATACACGGGATAACAGTGAGTACATCGGAAGTCATATTGTGTCTCTCATATTTAGTATAGTGAAAAGCTCAAATGCTAGGATTAATTCGTAGTGCATTATTGATACTATGAATATGTATCGTACCTAATAAAAACAACTTTTCTATCAAAAGGTAATATTGTACCCTGTGAAATGTCTTGCTACTTTGTCTTAAACATTTTATTTTGTCGAAAAATTGTCTGTGTCCGTAAATATCATCAATATCATAAGACTTTTTTTTAGTTGATACTGAAACTTTAACCAAAATTCGGGGCATTTACCTGTATGGTAAGATAGGTATTTTAAGGTATTTGCCTATATAATCATTTTAATATTCATCAATTATTACTTACTCATTCCCCCATTTCGCAACAGGTGCAGAAAACTTCACATCAGTTCTCTCTTCAACCCATGAAATTCCACGATGTGCTGTCAGACATCGAGACCTCGACATATATATCGATCACTTCTGTGATTGGTGGATCGTTGCTAAATTGAAATCATTGCGTGACACCTTATTCGGAACAAACTTCATCGGGAAGCGTCTCATTTGTACCCCACACAGACCAATATCAATGCAAAGAAATACGGAAAACTTCATTTATTTATGCCTTAGAGACGATCTGGAAGGAGTAATAGAGGTATAGTGATCTAATTTAACTTTACACGAAATCTAATATATAAAAAGATCAATAATGTTGAAAATGGACAAACATGTACACTTCACGTAACCTTTTTTTTTTATGTGATCTCTCCCGTACCATACCACCAGGGACAAAATATTCGAGAACTACATAAATGAATCTTAATCTTGAATAGATCGATACAAATAATCATCATCGACTCATTCAGAAAGCATCATGTACTCGAAATATCGGAAATTTAGAAAGTAGTTTAATACTACAGTGAAACATTTTTAGCCATATATATGATGATACACAGACTTATTTCTTTTTCAAATTGTAAACTTAGACATATTGAACATTGAAACGAATTGTTATGAAAAAAAACATAAGAGAAAATATTTATTTAATTTCTGGGAACATCGTCGAATATTACGTCTTTTTATTTATCTTTTCTGTTTTTATTTAGTGTAAACCGATCAGTCTTGAATTTACTTTGTTCTATATACACTGCCAAAAAATACAGGTAACATGGGAAGACCGCAAATTGGTTGGCGGTCCCCCTACACAATTTATGGTGTTTGGACTTTGGCACCACTCGCAGTTTTTGCAGGGTATTTTCTGTATTTGCTATTAGATTTGTTTGACATCATTGTCGTATTTCTTGCACTGTTTTTGTACATGCATACGAACAAGACAATTATCACGATTATAAAAGCTCCAAGCCAATTTTGGACCTAATGAAAGAAATGAAAATGATGGTTTTCCTTTAAGATGAGCTTGATGGCACACTCATTGCGTCAATTATTTACGAAACAAATGAAGGAAGGTCTACTTTAGCTAGCTGGGGGCTTTGATCAAACGTACGAGGTACCAGCAGCCGAGTATTGGAAAACATGAGAAAGAACCCACATTTACCCAACTAAACGTCTGCCGGTGCATCTCTGCTGCATAAAGGTCCCTACAGGCGGGGCGTCCAAAAAGAGTGCATATTCCCCCCCCCCCCCAAAAAAATAAATAAATAAATAAATAAATAAATAAAAAATAAATAATAAAAATAATAAAAAATAAAAAAAAATAAATAAATAAATAAATAACAAATAAAAATAGAATAATAAAAAAAAAAAAAAATAAATAAATAAAAATTTGAGTAAAAATAACACAATTCACTTTTTTTAAACACACTAAATTTGTTGTAAAAATGAAAAAAATATTAAATTGTGCTATTTTGAAATCAGACTGACATCGAAAACAGTGAAAGTTTTGATGAAGAAATGTTTTTTTTTTTCTCATTTTGTTTTTACAAACATATTTTTTCCTTTTTTTTCAATAATTTTTAATAAATAGTTGTATAAAACATTTATGTTTGTAACTTTTCTTAAAGCTACCGACGTGCACGTGTATGATGCTGTAAAAAGAAGGGAGTTTTTTTCTTATTCCGATAAAGAATTATAATTCCCTAATATCAGGAACGCAATATAGACAAAAATCAACAATTGCCCCGTGACGGAGAAGAACCCTATACCGCCACGTGTATTATGAAAAGCTGATTGTATGTGATGGCTGAGAGCAGGCAAACAAAAGCAGCAAAAATGAGGCACATGACGACAAATTCTTGATACTTGGCTTGTCTGCTAACGACCATCACATGTTATCAACAATTTATTAAAAATTATTACATATACAGGAAACAAATATTTTCGTTAAAAAATGATGAAAGATAAAACAAACATTTCTTCATCAAAACTTTCACTGTTTTCAATTTCAATCTGATTTTAAAATAGCACAGCAGAGATGCACGGCAGACGTTTAGTTTGGTAAGTGTGGGGTTCTTTCTCATGTTTTCCAATACTCGGCTGCTGGTACCTTGTCCGTTTGATCAAAAGCCAGCTAGCTCAAAGTGGACCTTCCTTCATTTCGTAAACATGTTTCGTAAAATTGACCCAATGAGTGCGCAATAATTTCATAGGAAGAAATCCCTGACTGTAAGGTGGCTTTTACAGGGGAGCAGTTCCTAATCAGATGGGGCTCCGGCAATCTAAACATCTCATATCTTGTTGATCAGCGAGAGGTTTCCAAAGAGGTTGGTTTGAATAATAATATTAATTATAATAATAATTATTATTTGATGATAATAATGTTTATCATGATCATAAATAGTAATGATAATGATATGAAGTGTTGTGGTTTATTTAGCGCCTAATATGAAACAATTATAATTGTTCAGTATTTCTCCGAGCAAGATACAATAATTGAGCATTTAGGGTACCCAGCAATTGATTATTTTATATTTTCCACAGTCAAGATTAGAAAAAAAAGAAGGTATTCAACAAGGGCGAATAAAAAGATGATGAAGACGGTTGAATAATAAAAAGGGAATAAATTAAGAGAAAAACTAAGGTTTAAATATTTAACAAGGTATGATTGCATTCATTTTTGGGGAAATTCGTTCACTTCCAAGTTCTAGAAAAGAGAAAAAAATCGCTTCTACTTCACGCTTGGTTGATAAATTGTATAGTGTGTTTAAAAAAATTAGAAAGACTAGAAATGACAGGACAAATATATACACAGTTCGTACTTTTAGATCGCGATATTGACAAAATGTAAGCATGAAGGAATAAAGCGAAACAAATTAAGGAGCGGTCAAGATGTGAGCATTATTTTGTGCATTAGAAAAAAGAAACAAATAACGCGACACTGTTCGACTGGGTCGAAGCCCACAAAACCACCGCAAGTAAGTAATCAATTGCAGTTATTATATGTCTGTAACGTGTACTTACACTCCACTATTCACATTTTAGTGTTGAAGGGACCATATCAATTATAAAGTTAATTGAGTTAATTGAATATTCTTTACTGAATATTTTTGAAGATTATTAACGGAAAATAACACCATAGAAATGAGTTGTATTATATATATAAAACAGAAAAATAAAAAATAAAAATATTTAAAATAAGAAAGTTATAAGCATTTTGAAAAATAATAATACTGGCAACGTGCCCAAGATTTGGGATGTCAAACGTACACAACAGAACTGTTCACATGACTAAATGGACTAAAGATTATACGCAGAATCTCTTTTTTTTTTCTCTCATTGTTATTATCACTATTATTGGTGTTAGTATAGTAGCAGTATTATTATTATTATTATTATTATTATTACTGTTATTATTACTATTATTATTATTATTACTATTATTATTATCATTATTATTATCATTATTATCTTTATTATTATTATTATTATTATTATTATTATTATTATTATTATTATTATTATTATTATTATTATTATTATTATTAGGGTACATGCAGGTATATGGACCCCTAGCTCATTTGCCTAATTTGCATAAAATTACGAATTGACACACAGTCTAATCTTTGTTTATATGAATCAATAACTACTGCTCTAACTTATTGTGAAGAAAAAACAATTATCACCAACCCCCTGTCTGCAATATTCAAATGTTGACTCATTGCCAAAGTGCCCATATTACCTGCATGTGCAGGTAATATGGGCACATGTATTTAATGTATGTTTTAAAAACTACACATGACTCTACCATGTCTGGAATTTGCTTAAAATGTTAAAAATCATTAACTTTAAGATATAATTTGAAATTATAAGACCCTTCAGTAAATATTTTGACTATATATTTCATTGTTTTGTATTTTGTATATTATTTATTTTTTTAATATTATCTAAATATTATTTTCATTATACAAGACAATCTAGGCCTACAATAAGTAATTTATATAAATTATATATTGTGAATATACCTCAAAAAATCGTAGCAAAGAGATTGATGCCTCATCCCAATACTAAGTACCAGAATCATTTCCGCCATTTTGGATGTCCCATATTACCTGCACTAATGTTGCTGTTTAAGGCAAACATTCAATGCCACATTGCACCCCTTCACTAAAACAAATTGACCAGTACACGCTAGTATGATCAAAATGAAACTATAAGCTTAATAAATATACAAAACAATTGAGGTTATCCCCTCAAACACTCTTTCACCATCACATTCTGTGAAATATCAAATTTTACATCAGGGTAAAAAAATGCCGTAAGTTTTACCTACCTTGTTGGTTTTCAGCAATTTTCTCAGAGAAATTTCGGCATCAGATGCTCTCACGACGATATATTTTCGTATACAGTTCATATGAACAACATTATGCTGCTCACACCGGTCACCGGTCGACGGTCACGACATGATTTGCTTCAGGTGTCCCATATTACCTGCTGGCCGATATTACCTGCATGTACCCTATAGGTTTTCCCGCCCAATTTCATAGGTTTGTCATTCAAACCTATAGAAGGTTCATTCAAGTTCAAGCGATACCTTTTTCCGATCGATATCGGAATTTTAATTTTAAAATACGGGGAATCAAGTTCATTCATAGTCACGAAGCTTTATTTTAAGAGCATTTAATTTTATAATTGGGGCAAAACCATTTCCATGTATTGCATTCAATCTTATTTTCCCCGTACTTAATTTTATTTATACAGCAGACAAGATCTTTAAACGCGCATACAACTTCATTAATGTATGTACAATTTAGCATTATGTTCATTCAAATTAACGAGGCATCGTATTTAGGAGCCCAAATAGCCTGTTCGAGCAATCAATTTCATTTTGAGGAACTCAATTTTAAGAAACGTCCATTCAGTTTAAAATTTCGTTAATGTTTTTGTGTTTTCCCTACATTCTCTATATATTTTCGCATTATAAAAGATTTTCATAGCATTGATGCGCAATACAATTATTTAGGCTTATCTTTTAAATCATGTTTTAAGCTATTATTTTATCTGACATTATAACGTATCCGCGATTCCATTGTGGGAGATTCAAAGGAGCCTGACGAGCTTGGAACCCCCACCCCCCCCCCACCTCACCCGAGCCCATAATTGAGTAAAAATTGCATAAAATCTAATATTTTGCGGAGCGCCCAACGTAAAACATCCCCATCAAAAAACAACAAAACAAAAAGAAGAGAGAGAGAGAAAAAAAAGCAGGAAACATTATTTATGGATGACCGACTTAACCCTACCCCTACAACGGGTGAAATATGACTGTGAGGGTGACTGAATGCCGAAATGTCTTCACCCCATCCCCCTTCTCCAAACCTCCCCGCTCCGTTTTGCTCGGCCAGCGTAACGCAAAATAAATTCGACTGTATAAGAATATAAAATATAAATTTTGGCCCCCCATAAAATCCTAAATCCGCCACTGTTAAAATTGGTGCTTTGTATTGTTTTTTTTAAAGTCATTTAAAAATTATAGGCTGTTGTATTTTGTTCTATTCGCATCTGATATTAATCTTATATCAAAAAAACATTATTATAGGTTTTCCCGGTCAATATCACACATATGTCATTCAAACATGTTTTAAGATCATTCAATTTCACGCCAGTTGCGATCGTTCGGGCTAATCGCCATTCAAACTTATTTTACGCTCGATCTGTTTTCTTATTCATGCAACAATCTTTCCAAATGTACCAAGTTGATCTAAAAATATAGCATATAAGTTTAAAGAAGGTTCAATCAATTTCATATTGGGTTCTTTTAAATTTTTTATCCTCGCAAAACATTCTTCGAATCAAACATCTAAGTTTAAACAAAAGACTTTCAATTCAGGGGCCGCGGAGCGTTTTTGAAAGTGGAGGGGCTGAGCCGAAAGTGGGGGGGGGCTGAACAGGCTAAAAATCACAAATGTATGGTCATTTTTGCATTTTTGTACACGTTGGCTGAAAAAAGTGGGGGGGGGGGGGGGGGGGGGGGGGCTGCAGCCCCCCAGCCCCCCGGCTCCGCGGCCCCTGCAATTTAAGGAATGGGAATTCTGAATATTTAGTTTCGCTCGTTCTATTTGATTATTTCTGAACCATACTTAAGAGACGGATCATTCACAATGAAACTTAGTGCATAAAATATGACAAATATGCGTTTAAGTTAAGATGGCGATGGCGCCGGCCTTTCTTCAACCAATCAAGTTCATTAAAGGGCAAGCATGTTTCAGTTAAGTGAATTCCATTTAAGGTGCATACAATAAGAATATCAGTCGTTATAAGTAGAGGGATGTTTTCACTGGACATGTGAACGTTTTGCGAATGATGAGATGCCAAATCCAACAGTCGCTTTTAAGTTTTTGCCGCATTAATAACCTTTTGCTGATTTAAAAACGACTGTTGTCTTAAACATTCTATCATTCGCAAAACATTCGCGTGCCTTGTAAAAACCTCCCAAAAGGGGTGTTTTCACGGGACTCGCGAACGTTTTGCGAATTGCGATTTGCGAAAAGTAACAGTCGTTCTTTATGCACTAAAAACTTTTGCCAAATAGAAATGTCTCTACTGCATTAAAAACGACTGTTGGAGTTTCCCATATCGCAATGTCCAAAACATTAAAATATCAGATAATAGACAAAAATGAAAAATGTCTATAAAGGATATACACCTGGAAAAACAGAAGAAAATACGTAAATATATATACACACGCAGGTGTGATTAGACTATTTATTTAGACGAAGTACAATAGGTAAAATAATAATGGATGTGTGTGTGTGTGTGTGTGTGGTGTGTGTGTGTGTGTGTGTGTATATATATATATATATATATATTATATATATATTAATATTAGGTGAAGATGGGTCAAAAGAAATCTTAAAATTTAAACACAACAACAGCCCCCACCATAATTATTACATATCAATTCTAACTCTATGTAAATGTAAGTTAACGTATACCAATGTGCGGCATTATATCGTAATTAAACAAGGCGCGTCCATTATCTAAGAGGCCAGACGCAACTGACAAGCGTAGTAAATCTATACAGCTGGCTGCAATAATAAATTAGCTCACAAAAACTCGCTTAAGAAGACTTCCCAGCCGGAATGGTATTATCCGTTCTGTTACAGATCTACCACAATAGATGAAAGAAATTAACTTTTATCATATAGTTAATAGATTCTCCAGACCAGATGGAGGAAATACACATTTGGGCAAGCTTAATAACTTATTGTGATGAAGTTTGTAATCAAATCTTTATTTCACATAGATTGATGCCAAACGATTATTGATATAAGTAGTGATCTTGTCACCTCTTGCGAAGACGCCGTCCACTGCGATATGCATGTGATATGCGGAAATATCGACCCATCGAGTAAAGATTCTATTTGGATAATGTTGAAAGTGACAGGACTTTTCTTAACAAATCGAAATGAATTTTACCATCTCTGGAAAGGTGAGAATTCAAGCTTTTAAAAACGGCCTTGATCATTAGCTGTTATATAGTTATGCGTTATCCAGGAAGATAATTATGTGGCGTATGAGCTATTTTGAGAGCAAAATTGGCCATATTGTACAGGAATTTGATCTGATTAGGATTTCGAATTGACACAAAGTGACAGGACTTTTTTTTCCCTTGCAGTAAGTTTATTCCTATTTTTGAAATAAAAAGACTCTTAGCGTAATTATATTCAAGTTGATCATTTTTGAAAAGGTAGTTGCTCGCCATAATCAAGAAAACAAAGTGAAAAAACGTGTGCAAAAAACAAAATGTCTATGGCAGCGTTTGATTTGCGTAGAGTGATAGCGCCCTCTTCCTCTTAAGTTTACAACTAGAATTGATATGATAAGGGGTTCGAAAGTTTTTTTGATTAGACGTTATAAACTGCATTGAATTATTTGACTAAAACGACGTTTCAAGTAAAAAATGCATGCTATGAAATGTGTGTTAAGTTAAAATATGTATGGGATAAGGGGAAACATAAAACAAAGACCAACATGTATATCAAAACATAAACGGATCTTAAAGTGAATGAATATTCCTTTAAATTGAATTCTTCAAAATGAAATAGATTGCCCGAACAGGCTCATCTGACTCTTAAATGTGATGCATTTTAATTTGAATGCACTAACTTCTAAAGTAAGTGAACAAAATGAAAAATTGTATGTACCTTAATGAATTTGTATGCACTGTTAAGGGACGTATTTGCAATAACAATTAAATCAAATGAGGGTAAAATAAGATTGCATGCTCTTAATGGAATCGGCCTTACCCTCATAATTGAATCGAATGCATTTAAAATAAAGCATCGTGTCTATGAATGAATTTGATTTTCCACATTTGAAATTTAAAATGCCGATACCGATCGGAAAACGTTATCGCTTGAATTTGAATGCACCTTTAATAGGTTTGAATGACAAAGCTTTGAAATTGACCGGGAAAACCTATATTATTTTTATTTTTTATTTTTTGCTTTGTTTCCTTTTTTTAAATCTTTACGTCCTGTATTAAGTCGAAGACACTTAAAGAGACACATTTTATAATGGATTTTTTTCTTTTTAGTTCGTACATTACAGATTTATTGTTTATTTGTCTTTTACATATATATATATATATATATATATATATATATATATATATATATATATATATATATATATTTATAGTAAATAGTGGTAGTATTTTAAGAGTTGTGATTGCTTGAAATGATGTCACGTGTCATTCACGTTTTTGTTATAGTGAACGGTTTTTGTTATATTGAACGGTTTTTTTGTTATATTGAACGGTTTTTACCTGTGTTAAAATGAATAGTGAAATCGACTGCCTTTTTGCGCTAGCGCGTAAAAACAGTAAAATGGTGCGCACAACAACAGATACGCGGAGCAACAATATACGTCACAATAGCTTAATTAGCACCAAAAGTTTGGCAAACATTGGCAAAGATAAAACCAGATTAGGCAAGGTCAAAGATTTAGGGGTCTATTTACTATAATAAATAGTGCATGCTCTATTAATGCAACATTACTGACTATGTGAACTCCAAATACTAAATTATTCCTCGTGCACATCTGTTTCAACTCGGCCTACGGCCTCGGTGAAATAAATGTGCCCTCGGGATAATTTAGTATTTGTCGTGCACATAATCTAGTATGTTGCATTGTAGAGCATGCACTATTTATATAATATTGGGGCATATACGGGCCTTTTCATAAGCATTTTCTTTCATACAATAGGTCTATGTGAAAATCAAGTCTTGATTTTTAATAGGGTCACATACAAGTTTTGGTATTACTTTCAATAATAAATTATATGTGCGTGTCCAGTGTTCTTTCTTTTTGTCTTTGCATCCACTATTCCATTTTCGTTGCTATGAGGGACTTATCAATGGCTGCAGGGTAAACAAAGTCGTGGTAAACCGTTTTGATAACCTATAATGTCATGTCTTCTTGACGATGAATCTTAAATAGAATGCACTTATTTTTAACATGCTTGCCTTGTAATGAATTTGAATGACCCAAGAAAGTCCGAGGCCATCCCCATTTGAATTTGAATGCATATTTCTAATAATCTATGCATAAAGTTTCAATGTGAACGACTCTTTTTCTAAATGTATTGCACGGATAACTAATTCGATCGAGCGAATATAAAAATTAAACATTCCCAATTCTAAGGTTAAATGTTCTTTGTCTAAGCTTAGATGACTGATTCGAAAAATGCTTTACAAGGATTCAAATCTCAAACGAAGCAAAAATGAAATTGAATGAAAATTCATTAAACGCTTATGCTACTTTTTAAAATCGACTTGGCACATTTAAAAAGATCATTGCATAAATAAATGAATTGAACGAACTAAATGTAAGTTTAAATGGAGGTTGGCCCAAACGATCACAACTGTGGTGAAATTGAATGATCTTAAAATAGATTCAAATGATAATTGTATGAAAGTGACCGGGAAAACCTATATTATTATTATTATCTTTATTATTATATTTTGTGAAAGCTGTATTACAAATCCTTCCATAATTGACATCACACATCTTGATCACATTGCCAATTCGAGCGACCTGATATAGTGCCAGTACGTTAGATTACCCAACATGCATCTCATTACCGTTGACAACTGCGCTTCCGGCTCCAAATCCGTAATGAGATAATTATGATCAATGGGCTAGCTTATAAGCTGCGCACGTTGTATCTTTACAATTTTCTCGCACAAATTGAGCGGTGTGTGTGTTGTAATGAATACGATGAGTTCAGTCATCGCTTGAGAATAACTGACAAAAAATAGCGCAGCTAGCTGTGCGCGCGCGTGAATATTAAATATGCCTAAACTAAATACGCGCGCTAATCGAGCAATTACCATTTATTTGTCTTTATTAGGGGACGTCAAACAAAAAAGACATCTTTCATTAAGAACAAAAATTAAAGTCGATTTTATTTTTTATCTTTCGGCCTAACCAAAACATAAGTGTGACGCACATAAGAAATCCAGTGCACCTCAGCACTCCCTTAAGGGTGAAATTTGAAAGCAAAAAACGCCAATGACTTTCAGCTAAATCAATCCGTCATATACACAATGGCGCTTACGCACGCATTCTACCTAGCGGAAGTGGAGCTGCCAACAATTTGACCTTTGACCCTTAAAATTTGGCGATAATATCAATATTATCGAATAGTATAGATTAATTTTTGTATAGCAAATCGCTCGAATTGAATGATCTCCATAGCATTAGTGACATCAATATTCAAATTCTAACGACTTTCCTAATGTTCAAACTATAATTGATTTTTTTTTGGTTGTTGTTGCATAATTTAACAATAGTAAAGGAATATTTTTATTTCATTAGAAATCTGATTTATGGTTCAGAACTCCGTTTTCGATCGATTTTTTTTTTTTTTTTTTTTTTTGGGGGGGGGTTATAAGTTTCTAACTTAACTCGTGTATAGAGTTAATCACTGTTTGTTTGTTGGTCTATTTGTGTGTGGTGTGTGTGGTGTGTTTCTTGGGGTTTTTTTTTGCTGTTGTTGTTGTTGTTGTTTTTTTTATTTTATTTATTTCTTACAATGATCACCTGCCATTACACCACATTTTTTTTTTTTCTTGCTAAGTCGAAATTCGCTTCTGTAACTCTAACGCTCATGTAATAATATTTGTGTTTATTTAGATCCTTGAAGAACGCGATTTTTACTACTTGACAACGCATCGTGAAAGCTTTCTATTGGGTCCAGAGGGAACTAACAAACCAAAAGTTCGAATCTCATTCGACTTGAGGCAGTACAGTAAATTGAAGATAAATTTCCATGTAACGTTGAAAGGTAATTTCATTATAATTTGATAACATTTAAACTACTTTATTACCAAGCTAGTAAACATCCAGACCGTGCTGATTAGCTTTAATAGAGTGGTATAACGTACTTATTTTTTAAATAATTATATAGGAAACTTTCATGACCAATACAGATTATCTTTCACGGTCGTATTTTTTTTTCATCATTGTTTCGTTTTGTCCCGGAATAAGTGACAAGCATTTGAACCATAATATTGTGTATCAAATGGGGACCTACGTTTCATTCGAACGCACGTCCTTTCATATACGACCACTAATTCAAGTACTTAGTATATTATATAAAGTCCCCTTCTTTCCCTCGTGTTTTGGTTATATATATACACACAGCAAAAAAAGTAAGTCCCCCTTAATCAAATTGGTATAACTTTTTAGTCAACTTTGTAGGTAATTTTATCTGCCACCATTTTAGTAAATATTACTGAAATTCGTTTAGTCATGCTTCAATGAGCACAGTCAAAAGGCAAAAATGTCACTTTTTAAAGTCACACGGTTAGTTTCATAACTTTAATTTATGCGGCGGTCACAACTCGCCGTACCTTCGACGTGCAACTCCTTACGCTGGATTTCGTAGAAAAATCGTGCAGCGCAGGTACCTCGGAGGCACGTTGCATGTACGACGTGCAGGAAGTCTTTCCAATACCCTTACTAATGCGGCGGTCACAACTCGTCGTAGGCTACGGGGCACGTGCCACCAAACGTAGCCTGCGTTGCATTTACAATGCATGCACAGGTCTTTGGTCAATTTCTGCGATTCCTGCGTGTCTGTAGTAAGGGTATTGGAAAAACTTCCTGCACGTCGTACAGGCATCGTGCCTCCGAGGTACCTGCGCTGCACGATTTTTCTACGAAATCCATCGTAGGGAGTTGCACGTCGAAGGTACGGTGAGTTGTGACCGCCGCATAAAGAAACGCAGGAATCGCAGAAATTGTCCAACGACCTGTGCATGCATTGTACAAACAAAGCAGGCTACGTTGATGGCACGTGCCCCGTAACATACGACGAGTTGTGACCGCCGCATTAATAAAATATCAGAACAAATTCAAACTTTTCAACAAAAGATGTGTTCAGAAGGCTTGTTGTACCTAATTTCTAACACATGAAATGACCTTTGGATTAAAATTCGCGGTTGGATGAGCATGAGGTAAATTTTGCAAAAACTGCATTTTTTACACATTTTTACTTAAATTTTTTTTGATTATGACGGAATTTGCAATCTGGAAGAGTGTTTTAAACAATATCAATCAATTCACGGTTGAACGAACACTTAATAAAAACAAAAAAGAAAATTTTTTAATTTGTAAGGTAAGTATTGTCAACAATGTTTTGTTATATGTATGTCAAATATTTTTTTTTTCAAATCATGCTATGGCATTTTATCAAAAATTCACGCTTCAATGAACACGTGATACGTGAAAAGCCATTTTGTCGTTTGTGGACTAAAATTCAATTGCTTACTTTGGATAATTGTCACAGACCTTCTTGGATAGTTCATTCGATTTGAGTTTCACGAAAATTTCAGTGTTTTATGCTTCAGTGAGCAGAAGATATTAAAAAAATATGGAAATATGAAGAAATTTCAGGGCTTTAGCCCTATCTTTATCAGATTCTCAATTTAGCGCTTTTTCCTGGTATAGTTAGTATCACAATGAAGTTGTGTGCCAAGTTTCGAGAAAAAACTCTCAGTAGAATTAACAAAAATTATCAATGAAATTAAGCCGAATTTCAATTTTGTTGACATTTTTATTTTCTCTCCATTGACATTGTGTACAATTTCGAGGCAAAAACAAACCCTGAATCAACATCCTGGAACTTTTTAGCAAAAAGGTGTTGAGCAATAACATTTCGCAGTTATGTTTATACACTCATCGACTAACTTATGTGCGAATATGAGATAAAACCGTTGTGTAATGCATGAATAAACACGCATTAAAGGCAAATTTGTCATGACAAAACTCACAAAACTCACCTTTAAAGTGTGCTCGCTCATCCATGACACGACGAATAGTGCTCATGTTCTCACAAAATGTGTCGATCATGTTGATGATAATATCTGATGGCAATTCTTTAAATAAAATTGTTGGATTTTACCATCTTTTGAGGTCTAAACATAATTCTTAAAATCGTGCTTACTCATCCATGGAAAATAATGCAATGTATCGGGATTGGTGTTGGATGGTCAAATTTTGGATGATAAAACCATCCAAACAATTCAACACAAGGTAAAAAGAAATTGTTTAGAAAATTGTTATTTTTACAGACAAAAAATGACCCTTGTGACTTTTTAAAATGTCCCTTCTTGCTTTGAACGTTGATCACTCATGCCTGTCTCAGGGATCAATGCCATTTTTCACAGAAGGTACTCAATAAGTGAATGGAACCCCCCTCTCAATTACTTTGCTCAAAACAATCCCGTTCATAAGTAACATCATTTTGATTAGGGGGGGGGACTTAATTTTTTTGTTGTGTATACATAAACATGATAAACGGATAATTGAAGTGCATTTGATCATCATGCCTTTAGATGCCGAAGTCTCAGATAACACTTTAGGATCAGAAACGAACCAAGTGACGGACCAAACAGAGACTATTGGTAGAACGAATGATCAAGGTTCGTAGGTCAAGAAAAATACCCATTCATTCCTTAATTTTATATTTTATCTTCGGAAAATAATAACTAAATGCACTACCATTTCATAGAAGATGACGCAAATAATTCAAATAAAGTTAATCAGAAAGATCAAGAACATGGAAGGTATATAGGAAGAAGTTACATTATGATACTACTCGGTGTAGTGTCGAGGTGAACACCTGTAATTCATTTGGTTTCAATAATTAGCGGACAGTTGAATAATCTAACGGCCTTTTTTTTTTTTTTTTTTTCTTAATTGCCTATTGAGAAATATCATTTTGGTTAAATACATAAATTATTTAAAAGTTATCCACAGCTTCAATTGTGTTAAAAACAATGTCACCTAATACATGTCAGAACTGTTGGGTGCTGTGAGGTTTTAGAAGAAAAAAATTACAAGAAATTAACCCAATTTTGCTTAGAATAACATGGACTGCACACAAAAATACATGTGTGGGACTACACAAAAATGTAAGGCCTTAACATTTCAACCATCTTTTGTCATATTTCGACTATGATGGCACTTGAGCAATCCTATGCAATGGATTTTTTATGAAAAATTATTTTCTTTGTAATAACATCCCATGAAAATAATTTTCAAAGCTCACAATAATTTTGTTCTCCTTTTCCCACTACACTAGTCTGAGGACTGTGGAGATACCTGACTGACTTCGATTATGCTATAGAATTTCACTGTAGTTATTATACCTTGTAGGCCTTCTATTTTTCTGCTGGAGGTTATCCCCTCCAAAATGAAATAAATAAATAAATAACATAATAAATCCAAAAAAAATAAATAAAAAAAGATAAAATAAATAGATAAATTAAAAAAAAAATGGAAATAAGAATTGAATAATGATAATAATAATAATAATAATAATAAATAAATGAAATAAAGACAGACAAAACAAAACAAAACAAAAATAATAATTGAAAACTGGAGTTCGGTATTGAATGCACGTTCTGTACAGTTGCATGCAGAATTATTCAACTCCCATGATTATAATGAGTACACATATTCTCAAAAGAATTAACTTTGTTTCTTAGTGGAACGAAACATATCAAAAAAATTACATATCAAATTAAAGGTAAGACAACGGCCTTTCATTTGATCAACATTAGGAATCATGTTCATTCATGCATGGACAGATATGGTCAATAGAACAAATTAATGTCATTTTCATACCTTACTGTGATCACTGAGGCATAACTTGCAATGCATCAATGGTTTTGGCTTGGTCATTCAGGTTTTCAATTAAGTACATAATATGCTTTAATTTGATATATAACTCAAAGTATTTTAATTGGTATTACTAATTTTAGAAATATTTTTTAACGATTAGACTTCCAGCAAAAATTTCCTCAATTGACTTTGTACAGGGGTTGTACACAAGAATCAAAATCTCAATTTCAATTTCTCTAAAAATACATAAAATCGATTGAGATATCAAGAAATGTGTATCAAATGGAAGAATATAATTTTAGCTAACAAAAATTAGAATGACCAAGTCATGACCATCGAAGCATTACAGGTTATGCGTCAGTAATCACAGAAAGGTATGAATATGACATAATTTGCTCAATCTACCTTATCGGTTTATGCATGAATGATCACGATTTCTAAAGTTAATTAAATCAGAGGCTATTGTCTTGTCTTGCATTTGATATATAATTTGGTTGATGTCACAAGCACATTATTCGTTCAATAAAGAACCAAACTGAAATTTTAAATATGAATACCTGCACTCATATAGGGGGTTGAATAAATCTGCATGCAACTCTATCTGAAACACGTATCCATTTTCGTTACTCAATGCATTGATTCTTTTATACAGGTAGTGACCCATGCACCAAGAAGCCAATGACACCGATCTCCTCTGCAATTGCACTCGACACAGCAAAGTAAGACATTTTTTAATATTCATATTCCTATTCATCTGATTATTGGTGCTACAATTATGGTGTGTAATGATATATATATATATATAATATATATATATATTATTTTTTTTTTTTTTTTTTGTTTTTTGTTTTCATTTGAACGTGCTTGGTATATAATTTTACAGACACTCACTTCATATTTTAATTGGTTTAAATACTGCTAATAATTGGTGCCCCTTCCTTTAAATTAGATTCCGATTCATATAATAACACTACATTAAAATAGAGTTTAAAGGCATTTGACATCATATCTAATAAACATTTTCGTATCAGATAAGTAAGCTAAATCTTGATTTTTTTTTTTCTTTGTTAAAGAAAATTAAAAAACAATTATATTAATTATTCAGCAACCAAACAAAAATATATAGTTGAGGAGCTGCAGCACTTGTTAAATCAACATTACTTTAGGAGTTCGTAAGGCCAATGCTTGTAACTAATGTCAGTATTGTACTTTCTGTATTTTCAGATCGGACCAGCTTGTGAATGAGAAGCAACTTCTGAAACTCTCTGAGATTCTCCCTCACCAGAAATACCCTAACATGTGCGTCTATCTAGACATCGGTTATGATGTGGGGAAAACCATTTTTGCACAGAACGCCAGCCAATATCAGTAGGGTTGGGCAAATAATGACTTTTTTCTGAAAAGTTATTTCAAACAAGTTACTTCTATAGTCAAATTTGATGTAGAATAAAAAAATGACAATGATTTTTGTGTACGATGATGTCTGACGTCGCTAAAGTGCAAAAAACCAAAATAGTGTATTTTGCCCATTCATCACACACTTTATAGGTATAAACCGGTTTTATTTTGTTTCTTTATGGATTTTGATGGTTTAAAAGCTCAAATCTGACAATTTTATCATGACCAAATGTACCTAGTATGGTTATAGGTGTTAATTAGTGATTTTGATATGAGGTGATTTTTGCTCGATATTAGCTGAAAACTAACTACCAAACTATACTAACAGTCAACTTAGGTAGGATTAATCATGTTGGATTAATCATGTTGGGTTCCCTGACACCCAAAAGCCATATAAAAACGCAATAAAAGTGGTTTATACGTATAAAAAGTGTGAGAATTGGGCATAATACGCTATTTTGGCGGCCATTTTGGTTTTTTGCACTTTAGCGACGTAAGACGTCATCGTATGCAAAAACAATTGTCTTTTTCAGTTTCTACGTCGAATTTTACTATAGAAACAACTTGTTTGAAAAAAAAAGTTGAGATTCGCCCAACCCTAATATCAGACGGCTTTGATGGATGTTTTGGTGGAGTGGAGAAACCGTACAAAAGATGATCAATGTGCGGCCAAGCTGAAAACTGCGCTTAATGAAGCTGGTGTTGCAGGACTCATCGAAAAGATATTCCCCGGCCAAAAATGAGAGTCACAATGTGCTTTAGTTGTTTAAATCATGTACGATACAGGCGCAGATTCAGGATTTACAATTTGAATAGATTGTGCAGGTCCAATCGACTGGTGACAATAGCAGTCCTATCATGTATTGGCATGGGCCGACAATTTCAATTGAGTGACGTTAGGTTAAATCCGCTACTGTGATAACATTGTTGTGAAAGTTTTGGTCCCAATACAATGACAATGTAACGTTTTAAAATATATCCAGAGACCTTTAAATTTTATATAGTAATAAGAAATTCAAACAAGCTCTTTTTAAAGAATGAACTTCAATATTCGGAATCCAATTTGCATTCATTAGTAGCTATGTCTAACAAGCAATTTGTCTGTCCGTATCAATGTACATATTGTTCAAACCTTCTTGGATTTATATCACCTGCCAAGAATGAGAGACTCAAGGGGCTTGAGATGTTTAAATAATGCATGATAAAAGTTTTGTGATAGTTTTGGTCCCAATAGAATAGAACTGTTTTGTAATATATTAAGAGACCTTTAAATTTGAATAGCACACAGGCGGCGACCGTTGTGGCGACAACCTGATAATTTCGTATAAGCAGTTCATCTTTAAAAAGGCGATTATAAACCTACATACGACTCTATATAAGCTAGGCTACAACAACAAATTGCTACCACGCTCGCAACAGCAAGATCGCCAGTTGTCGCAACAACGATCGCTCCAGTGGGACAACCCCTTAACGAGTTATTGAAAAAAGCTGTTATCAAAAATAAATTAATAGATTAGCTGGTGCTATGTCTGACAAGCAATTTCTTTGTTTCTATCCAATGTACATATTTAATACTTTTGGGATTTGCATTTTTTTTTTTTTTTTAAGTGTGCTGAATATCTATCTCCCCCTCTTTATGATATCCAGCTGTTTATAAAATATGTTATACATCTATTTGAATGTAGCAGCCTTTACAATTATTTTTGTTTTTCATTCCATTTCGAAATTTATTAAATACAGCTTATGCGGCGGTCACAACTCGCCGTACCTTCGACGTGCAACTCCCTACGATGGATTTCGTAGAAAATTCGTGCAGCGTTTGTGCCATGCAGGTGCAATGCATGTACGACGTCCAGGAAGTTTTTACAATACCCTTACCACAGAAACGCAGGAATCGCAGAAGTTGACCCAGGACCTGTGCGTGCATTGCACATGCAACGCAGGCTACGTTGATGGCACGTGCCCCGTAGCCTACGACGAGTTGTGACCGCCGCATTATCGAGCTGTCTGTTCAGATCATTTTGAAGTTCAAGTGCAGGTTACCTTGCTATTAAACATTTAACTATTGGAATTCAATATTAGATATTAATGCTTCTTGCATTGATTGTTAGTGTACATATACATAATTTTATTAGATATCTAACAATTTGAATTACAGTGGTAGCTGTGCATTAAGTTTCTTTCCTTATTGTGTATATATATTATGAGGTATGCAACTGTTAGGATTTCGTTCGTGTGCATAATTCGGCAATAATTCTATTTGGCATCAAAGTGTATAGTACTCTTTAATACTTGTAATGTTCAATATTTTGGAATTGCCTTGGAGTGCAAAAAACTCACGATTATATTTGCAATCAAAGTATAACGCGCTTTTAAATATAATGTCAAATTTAAGGCATTTCATTGCCATGGAGTGCAAAATTACACACGATTTGATTCTTCATCCCATTGTAGATATTATTTATTATAAATTTATAAATAGCGAAATATATTTATATAAATTTAATATACATGTATATTTATTTTAAGTCTACGTATGATATATCCAGCTTTTTAAATTTCGATAGAGCCTGGACATAAGTGTACATATAATACTTCCACTTGATATAAAAGTGTATGTTATTTATAATCTGTGTATTTGAAAATCCGAAATTTATATATTGAGTCTGCTATACTTCCATTTCAAATTAGGTCGTTGAAATAGTTGGGCACTGAGCAAAAATGGTGTCCACTACTATATTGGTTTAACTATGAGACATATGTCATTAATTAATTAATAATTGCTCAGAATTGTGAAATGTAAACAATATACCCAACTAACATCCACAAGAATCACCCATCATTTTTAGCTTGTATATGATATCTAACATTTCGAACCGCATTAAAGGCTGCATAAACACTGTATCTAATTACATCTGATATTAGTGTAGCCCTATATAATTGCAAATTATTTCACCTCTATTTATTATACTAATGGAATAGCGGAGGATTATTGAAGCTCTTGAATTCCATTTGAAATAATATTGTACAAATTATGATATCTTACTAAATGAACTGCATGAGAGTGCATTGTCTGCTCAAGTCAAATCTTAATTCAGGTGAATTATCAACACATAACAAACTTGCAGTTGAACTATGTTTCAATTTACGCTTTGAAATAACATTCATGACATATCTTCAATTATGGATAACAAATATTATTCATATGTAAACAACCTTAATGTAAAACTTGTTTTCATCACTTTGTATAATTTGGAACCTTGGTACTTCATCAATGTATTCACGTGTCCCTTCATATAATGTTTGATGTTATAATGTTTTATACTTCGTGTATCGTGTATATTTGTAATAAAATACTTAAGAAAAGAACAAATATTTTGGAATATTTAAACTGTGAATTTGTTTTCTATGTAAAAAAAAAAAAAGAAGAAGAAGGGAATATACCTATATTTATTCCAAATGTGTGATTGTGTGGGTGTGTATGTGTATGTGTGTGTGCGCGCGGTAATGGGGAGTTGGTGTGGATAGGATGAATGTGTGTTGATGGGTTCTAGGACATCTCCCCCGGAGGACAACTCCCCCGGGGACAACTCCCGGAGGACAGCTCCCCCGGAGGACAACTCCCCCGGAGGACAGCTCCCCGGAGGACACCCTTACAAAAATATCGTGTGGTACACACAACGGTACATACAAATACCACAGGATTTTCCTATGGTTTTTTGGCACAAATACCACACAAAATACCATAAAACAGTACCATACAGCCAAAATACATAGGATTTCCTATGGTTTTTTGGCACAAATACCACACAAATACCATAAAACAGTACCATACAGCCAAAATACCATAGGATTTCCTATGGTTTTTTGGCACAATATACCACACAAATACCATACAGCCAAATACCATAGGATTTCCTATGGTTTTTTGGCACAAATACCACACAAATAACATAGAGCAGTACCATACAGCCAAAATACCATAGGATTTCCTATGTTTTTTTGGCACAAATACATACAGAAGTACCATAACAAAATACCATAGGATTTGCTATGGTTTTTTGGCACAAATACCATACAGAAGTACCATAGAGCCAAAATACCATAGGATTTCCTATGGTTTTTTGGCACAAATACCATACAGAAGTACCATACAGCCAAAATACCATAGGATTTCCTATGGTTTTTTGGCACAAATACCATACAGAAGTACCAACAGCCAAAATACCATAGGAATTTCCTATGGTTTTTGGCACAAATACCACAGGATTTCTTTTGGATTTCAGCACAAGTACCACAAAAAAATACCATACAGGTGTACCATACAGCAAAAATACCTAATAGCATTATCCCAAACTAGTACCACACATCAATACGCACACAGTTACCAGGATTATGACATACCGTTGGACCGGAACACCACACCCGTTAATTCAGGGATGCACACGCCGTTACCACAGGACTGCCGCTAGACACACAAGGATTCCATACACTGGTATATATACCACTATTTAGCAAAAATTTGGTCACAGTTAGTTATTTTCTATATTTCTTGATAACAATGCAAATGTCAAAACTATCGCTCTGATGTTACTGTGTGTTTAGGAAATATATTTCCCTAAAAGAAAAATATTAATATGCAGGCAATTACTAGTTAATGAGGTAAGCTTCACAAAATACTGATTTGTGCATACAAAACATTGTATGCAATGAGCTAATTACCATAGTACACACGAAGTACCACAGGAATACCATACGACTACCAAACTTCAGCAGTAAACCTGCCATAAATCCACTTTGACTAATGCCCGTTGGTTTCATCCCTGTCATGCCTGTTGGATTTTGGTCTTCATCAGTTCGTCAAATTACTATTTGGTCTAATTAATTCCATTTCGTCTAATCAAGTCGACTTGGTCAAACACCACTTAGTCAATTCCTGTAAGAAACTATCCCTTAGAAAAAAAATATCCTGTGACAATACTACACAACGGTAGGTATTGGCGGCGTCCGGTGGACGGGGACGATCGAGTTCCCCCCCCCCCCCATCGATTTTTGTTTTCTGGGGGATCGTCCACCCTCGATTTTAAAGCTTAACAAAAAATATATGTACATATAATAGACGAAGAGGCCAGTGTGCGTAAAATGTACCAGTTCAGGTTATTAAAAGCAAATTTTCGGCTCGCGCTTCGCTTCAAAACAAAACACCAGACAATAATTAAACAATAATCTTTCTCAGGTCCCTATATTCATTTAATTCTTTTATTTTGTTACAACGCTTTTATTTGTAACTTTGGCATAATGTGTGAGGTTAGGTCATTTCTATGTGAATTTTGGATATAGCCTATATTATATGTCTCTTTGGGGTGCTTTATTTATTCCGATCTAGTGTATAATACATTCCTCTCCAAATTTGGCGGGCAATCATGGGGACGTGTCCCCCTTGATTTTAAAGCTTCACAATTTTGTTTTATTTTTTCTAAATAATTTGGATAAATTTGTATTTGCCCACTTCTCCAATGTGATGGAAATAAAACCTTTAAAATTTCTTAAATCTTTGTTTTCAGGTCGCGTAACCTTATATAAAGTGACCATATTCAGAAAGGATTAAAACATATATATAATATTGTGAAACGTGATTACTGAGATTTTCACTCGCTCTCGAATTTGTATTTTCCTTAAGGGTAGTGATTTCAGCTAAGTGAATACAAGTTGATTAATGTTATTATGGAGCAAAATTTTAGCTCGCGCTTCGCCGCCTCACAAACACAATAACAATAGCAATGATTTAACGATTTAACTATGTCTTCAGGTCGTACTTGTAGAAATAATGTTTATTTGTTCCAACCTTATATTCTTAAATTGTCATTATTTCTGCATAATATGTGAAATAGATCATTCTATTTCGAATTTTGGGTATACAAATATTTAGAAGCTTATTCCGTTCGAGTCTATAATAATTCCCATTCCGGGGTCTCCGTTCTCCCCCCACCCCTGACCGTCATCACATGAAATCGCCGCCCCTGATGGTAGGGGAGACCGGGACAATCATTGTAACACGGGGCGATTGTAACAGAGGCTCCCATCCCTAGCAGAAACATGCTTCAAACTTAACCTATGTAAAAAAAAAATAATAATAAAAAATAATAATAATAAAAAATAAGTGCATTTCGTCGCTCCACGTGACGTTTGAGTGTAAGCAAATTTAACGGTTAATGGAACTTTCTACATGTGGTATTTGTGCCATACATGTGGTATTTGTGCCAAAAAAAACATGCAGCAATACCATACATATGGTATATGTGCCAAAAAACCATACAGCAATACCATACATATGGTATTTGTTCCAAACAACATACAGCAATACCATACATATGGTTTATGTGTAAAAAAAAAAAACATACAGAAATACCATACATATGGTATTTGTGCCAGAAAACCATACAGCAATACCATACATATGGTATTTGTGCCAAAAACCATACAGCAAAACCATACATATGGTATTTGTGCCAGAAAACCATACAGCACACAACACTGCTGTATGGTATTCTTATGGTACCCTTTTCCTGTGTGGTATTTCCCTATGGTACTTCTATGGTATTTGATTGTACCATAGAAATACCATAGGAATACCACAGGACATTCAGAAATACCATACGAATACCACAGGACATTCAGAAATACCATAGGAATACCACAGGACATTTTTGTAAGGGCAGGTCCCCCGCAGGACATCTCCCCCGGAGGACAGGTCCCCACAAGGACGAGTCCCCCGGAGGACAGCTTCCCCCTTGACAACTCCTCTGGAGGACAACTCCCCCGGAGGACAACACCCCCGGAGGACAGCTCCCCCGGAGGACAACTCCCCCGCAGAACAACTCCCCTGGAGGACAACTCCCCCGGGGGACATCTCCCCCGGAGGATAGGTCCCTCCCAAGGACAACTCCCCGGATGACATCTCCCCTAACTTTAAATGCTTTATAACTATTGATTTTATGCCAAGCCCTTGGTTTTTCTTTCTGTTACAATTATTACATTACTTTTCGCATGGAGTAACCCTTCTGTAATGACAAGCGAGGATGGGAATGGTTGTTTAATTGCTAATCATCCATTGGAACCACCCCTTCCAATCTATGAATGGCTACTCCTTCCCTCAAAAGGCTGTTAGGTTTGGCAGATTCAGAGGTACCCCAACGAAATGTGACCCTCAGAAAAGGAAAATTAATGAAAATGCAAGAAATAAAAGAAATGTTGAAAAAAGGGAAGGATGCTAATTTAAAATGGGGAACCTAAATATGAAGCTACAGGAGTAGAAAAGAGCACGAAGGGCGAGTTGGCCTACATATCTCTAGTCGTCTTCAGCAAGGGGGGGGGGTGAGCCACGATAATTAAGCTTTAATTAATAATTAATCACACCCTAAACAAATTAGAATGGCGCAAAAGATTAAACGAGAACACAGTTTTTATTTATCAAAAAAGAAATTCACAAAACTCAATTCCAACATCATCACTTGTTTTGTCATTTTTCAAGGAATAATGTAATACAATCAGTGTCATTGGGTTTAAGATTTTACAGACAATTGTTATATCTGAACGGTGTGTGTTCATAAGTATGCACTTGCACAGCTTCGCATTCATGCCGTGTCATCGCTCTCATAAGAGGGTGTTATTGCAACTAGTGTTGGTATGAAAATATCTCCAGAAGTAGATGAAAATTAAAACATCTCGGTATATCAACCAATTTTTCAGTATTTCCGTCAACATATCCGATGAAAACATTTATAATTCTAAAACATTTGCTGAAACATGCCAAAACAAAACAAAACCCTTGTATCAAATTATGTACTTGTATTTTTGTATAATTGAAGAGGTGTGGTGTAAAATTTTCCACTTGACGATTCG